>JAAALK010000079.1:44521111-44626406 GCA_019279435.1 Zizania palustris
CGTTGCTCTGGGATCAAACCGGAGAGTCGCAACTGTTTGGGACTGATTTATTAAGAGAAGCTGAAGAGAAGGTGAAGATCATAAGGGACCGATTAAAGGCAGCCCAATCTAGGCAGAAGAGCTATGCCGACAACCGTCGAAGAGACCTAACCTTTGAAGAGGGCGATTATGTCTATCTCCGAGTCACTCCCCTCCGTGGCACTCAAAGGTTCAACATGAAAGGCAAACTAGCACCCCGCTACGTCGGACCTTTCCAGATCCTCCGTCGACAAGGGGAAGTGGCATATCAACTTGAACTGCCTCCATCCTTAGCAGGAGTTCATGATGTGTTCCATGTCTCTCAGCTGAAGAAGTGCCTCCGTGTACCCACCGAGCAAGTCGACCTTCAGCAGCTTAATGTCCAAGAAGACTTGACCTACATAGAGAAACCCGTCAAGATCTTGGAACCAAGGAGAGAGTAACCAGAAGTCGCGTTGTTCGCTTCTGCAAAGTCTAATGGAACAACCATCCCGCCGAAGAAGCCACTTGGGAAAAGGAAGACGAACTGAAAGCCCAATACCCCGAGTTATTCGAGTAACGTTCCAATCTCGAGGACGAGATTCTTGTAAGGGGGATAGGTTTGTAACACCCCAAATTTTCAAAACAATAAAAATATTATTAAATTCAATTTCTTGGAATATATATTTCTGAAAATACTTTTAATACTCTTTTATACCCTTTTTAACTACAACATAGAGTAGATGGCCAAACCAGGAGCTGAAAATTTTTGTATAAACTCCCAAAGCCAAGAAATATTTTGAGGATTTTTATAAATTTTTATCAACCTTGGAAGTAGCCCTAATATTTTAATCTAATTCCTGGAATTATTTTTATTCAGAAATGTACTAAAACAGTAATGGGCTCCCCTCCCTCCATTCTCCCTCTCCCAGCCGGCCCAGCCCACTCCACCCGCGCGCTCAGACTGACGACCGGACCCCACCTGTCGGCGCCGAACCCTTCCCCTCGTGTGCGCACCCGACATCGCGGCCCCACCCGTCAGCCTTCCCGTTCGCTCGCTCGCGCCCGCTGACCAGTGGCCCCCATCTGTCAGACTCGTCGTCTACCTCGCTCCGTCGCCCCCAAATCACGCCGGCCGACGACCCCCGCCTCGGATCCGCCTCGCTGGTCCCTCCCGCATTGAATTGGCGCCATTAAATGACTCCCCGCACCTAGCCGACCGTTTTCCCCCATTAAACAGCGCCTTTACGCCACGGGATCGCCGCTACGCGTGCATGGCCGAGCCATCACCGGCGAGTAAAAGCTCTCCCCCGGTTTCCTTGCATGCGAGCCCCCTCCGACGCCTTATTTAAACCCCCTGCCTCCGCCGCGTTCGGTTCACGCATCCATTCGCACTTAGACCAAGCAGAGCACCCCGCACGTCGCCTGTTAGCGCCATCCCCCTGTTTGTCTCCGGCCACTGCTCGCCGTCGCCTCGGACCACCTCCGCCCGTGCCTCCGCCACCATCGTGACCGCAAGAACGACCCCGACCTCGGCCACCCCTCCGTCACCGACGAACCCCACCGGATCGCCGTCGCCACCAAGGACCCGTGACCACCTCGCCGTCTACCTCGTCGCCGGCCACGCCCCGTCATCCCCGGACCGCCGCCAAGGTACCATCGTGACCGTCGTAGCATCCCCCTTCCATTTCTAGGCTTAGCTAGGACCGCCGTCGCTCGCCGTGGCCGCTGGCCCGCTCGCCGTCGTCGGAGAAGACGACCGGCACGGGTCGAGTACCCGTGCCGTGTCGGATCTGATCCCGACCGTGCGATCGCGATCGAACGACGCGCGTGAGCCCACGTACGCGATCTAATCCGCGCTGTCGGATCTGGTCAAAGCATTACGTTTTGATCTCACGCGTTCGTTTTCATTTAAAACCAACGTGCGATCTCGAGCGTCCACGTGGTACCCTTTCGCACGTTTTAATCCTGACCGTCCATCGTAACTTACGCGCCCCGCCTCGCCCTCGCGCGTCGGATCTGGATCCGACGGTCCAGATCGACCCGGCGCACGCGCACAGTGCGCGGGTTCACCGTGAGCCTGGCTCACCGTGGACCCGAGGAGTTTAAAATTTGAAAATAAATTCCAGAAAAAGGTTTAAAACTTGTAAAATTCATATCTGGCATGTTTGAACTCTAAAAATTGCCATTTCAATTTCAGAAAATTCATAATATTATTCTCTACATGTTTATACAATAAAAACAGTAGGTTTACATTGGACATCTCATGTTTATTTAAATGAATGTTTAAATACCCTTAGGTTAAAAATGTAAAATTTAATTATTTAAATTCCAGTAAAGTTTATATTTATTTATTTCCTGTTGATATGAATAAATCACTAGGTTTTCTATGGAACCTTCATTTTAAATTTATTAAAGAACTTAAAATGGAGAACAACCCCTTTTAAAACCCCTTTCTAAAAAAAGGACTACTTTTTAAATTCCTTTAAAATTTATTTAAGAGATAAACCACAGAACCTTAACAATTGAAATTATTTTACTTTTAATCAAACCAACTATAACTTATGTGCTTATAATGTAATGTTATATTGTTTGATTGAATGTGTTCTTTGTATTTTACTTTATTATATTAAAAAGACTACGACGTCGCCGAGGAGCCGGAGTACTTCCCCGAAGTCCCTCCCTCTCCCTTTGCTGAACAAGGCAAGTCACCAAACCAATCTTTTGAGCATATTGAACCCATGTTTGATTAAACTATCGCTAAAATACATAGGTTATATATGCATTAGTCAAATGAACCCTTACATTATATTTATTTAGGATCCCCCGACCTTGATGTGCAACCCAAGCCATGCTATCTCGCCTAACCTCCTTGTCACCATAGGATCAATGATATTAGCTAGTGTCCAATGTATTGACACGATCGCTATAGGATAAAAATGAGTCGTAGCAACATGGTTCTATTATATGATCCCCGTTACTTCTTATCCTTGGAAATTTTGTTGGTGATGAGTTATGGTTGTGAGTGTATGCATGGTGGGTTCCGGGTGCAAGCTAGGGCATTGGTCGGTAGCACCCGGGGCACTATAAGGACCGGTCTGAGGGATCCGTTGCAATACACTTACGTACTAACCACAAGTCTAGTGGGTAAGTCCTAACTAAGGTATGGGTTGTTCCAAACCGAGGCCACCATTTGGAGATGGGTCAAGTTGCACCTGCGGGTGACTTGTACCAATGTGGCGCAAAAGGGGGTGCGACGTTAGCCGGGATGCGGCCCGGCGCGCCGGCGAAACCTAGAGCGGGTGGTTATCGCTTGGAACATCTCATATTGAGGTTTTGGCACGAGTTCCCGTGAAATGGGTCATCTCGCTTGGGATGAGTGCGTGCCTTGTGGGTACAGTAGTACATCTCTGATCAGAGTCTTAAATCTTTTCGAAAAGCCGAGCCCACGGTCAAGGGCGGGTTGCGTGACATCCCCCAGTTAGTTTACTTTGAATATGTATGTGCATGATGGATTGACATGTAAGGACCGTTGAGCGAGGTGGGGCTGACTGTACCCCTCGAGTTAGTTGATGTTGATGATGTTCATGTTTATTTTCCGCATGATTAAAATATGATTACACTAAATGCAATAACTGAAACTGTACTTTTCCGCAATATTAGCCATTACCCTTCCTTGTTTACTATCCTGCATTATTACTTGCATTTGCGGTGGCTTGTTGAGTACTTTTTGTACTCATACCCGTTGGACCCCACAGAGGATGCTTACTACAAAGACGGTCTGGAGTAGCGACCCAGTCGAGAAGAAAAATCCTGAAGAAGATGTTCGTCATGCCGTTATCTAATTACTTTTATTTACTGTTTTTATTAAAACTGTGATGTAATAAATATGGTCTGCGTACCATGGATACTGTCGTATGTACGATTGTCGCATGATGAACCTCTTGTATTATTGTGTTTCTTATGAAATTCAATAATGTCTCGATTTGTTAAATCGGGGCGCTACACATAGACCCCCTCCTCTATATATCTGTTCAGAAAAGCACTCTTGACATCCATTTGAAAAAGCTTAAAACCTTTAGAAGCAGCAAAGGCCAAAAGAATGCAAATGGACTCAAGACGGGCAACAAGGGCGAAGGTCTCCTCAAAATCAATACCTTCTTTCTGGCAAAAACCTTGTGCAACTAGTCGAGCCTTGTTGCGCACCACAACCCCATCTTCACCTTGTTTGTTCTTAAACATTCACTTGGTGCATATGGTGTTGCATCCAGGTGGCAGCTCAACCAGTGTCCAAACCCGATTGTGAACAAAGTTTTCAAGCTCTTCTTGCATGGTGTTTATCCAATTTGAATCAGAAAGAGCATGAGAAACATCTTTGGGCTCAAAAGTGGTGACAAACGCAGACTCAGCAAACACAGCAAGAGAACCAACTGAAGAACGTAAGGATCTCTTAGTAAGATCACCGATGATGATCATTGAGGGGTGATCACGCTGAACTGCTCGGGATCCTATGTGATCTGAAGTCACCTCACCGGAGTCAGCAACTGGCACCTCTGGACTCGGCTGAGAAGTCACCTCACCAGAGTCAGCAACTGGCACCTCTGGACTCGTCTAAGGAGGCTCGATCGAAGTAGAAGGAGTGATCAGAGGTCCATCCTCATCCTCAGTCAAAGTCTCAGAAGGTGTGGGGTCTGCAGGCTGTGCAGAGGGCCCACCCTCATCAACATCAGGAGTTTCTTCATCTTCCTCAAAGATGGACTCTCCAAGCTCATCATCTCCAGAAAGCTCAAAAGAAGGAGTCAGTGAAGGCATGGACTCATCAAAAGAAACCTCACAAGTCTCGACAAGCAGCTGAGAATCTAGGTTCCAAACACGAAAGCCTCGAGAATGCAAAGCATAACCAAGAAAAACTACATCCTAGCAACGAGACTCAAACTTGTCCAAATGCCCTCCCTTCTTGAGTACAAAGCACTTGCATCCAAATGCTCGCAAGTGACTCACCTTGGGCTGTCTGCCAAACAACAACTCATATGACGTCTTACCTAAGTAAGCTCTAAGAAAAATGCGGTTGGCTAGATAGCAAGTTGTGTTCATGGCTTCAGCCCAAAAGCGCCTAGGAGTCCTATGCTCATTGAGCATCATCCTGGCCATCTCGACTAGCGTGCGGTTCTTTCGTTCCACAACGCCATTCTGTGGCGGAGTGTAAGGGGCAGAAAACTGATGATTAAGACCCTGATCACTACAGAAGCTGACAAACTGAGAGTTCTTAAACTCAGAGCCATTGTTCGAGCGAATTGCTCGCATTCGACCATTGTTCACATTCTTCATCTTAAAAATCATGTCATGAACAAACTGAAAAGCCTCATCCTTAGACTCTAGAAAGTAAACCCACGAGAATCGAGAAAAATCATCAACTATCACAAGCGCGTACCACTTCCCACCGACTGAGCGTACTCGAGCTGTACTAACTGTATCCATGTGTAACAGCTCTCCCGAGTACGAAGTCATCACCTGAGTCACAGGTGTGTGAGAAGCGGCAACCATTTTACCATGATGAGAGGGATGGCAAACTAGATCCTTCTCCATCTTAAGCTTGGGCAATCCTCGGATAAGGTCCATAGAGCTCAATCTAACAAGCAGATCAAATCTCAAATGGCCTAACCTCTTATGCCACTTCCAAAGCTGAGAGGAGGATCCAGCAATCAGACAGCGAGAAGGGCCAGAAGAACTAGAGAAATCAATACGAAAAACCTTACCGAAGGGTAAGATCCGGTAAATCAAAGATCCTCTAGAATCAACAACAGAAGACATGCCCTTCTTAAAGCGAACCTCTAAACCATCCTCAAGAAGTTGCAAAATAGAAATTAAATTAAAATTCATGTTTCCAACCAAAGCAACATTCTTCAAAGAGAAATAATCAGAGATGCGAATCGACCCAATACCTTGTACCTTCCCTTGACCACTGTTCCTGAAAGTGATGTATTCCTTGGAGCTCAAGGGAGAGAGGCTAGAGAACCATCTGCGGCGTCCTGTCATGTGGCGAGAACATCCTGAATCCATGATACACAACTCCATTCCTCGATCCTGCAAGATCAATGGTCACGAGTGGGAGCAAATGGTCCGACGCCAGGTTTAGCAAAGGAGCTAAACCAGTGTCGAGTCATCTGCTTGTAAGTAGGAAAGCAGAAGGAATCATATGAGTCTAGACCAAAACGCGACTCAAAGCACGGTCCTCTGTTCTACCTAAAATCACGGCCACGAGGTCCAAAGTCGTATCCAAAACAACCTGGAGCTCTGCCGGAATGAAATCCACCCTCCTGAGCACGGTTATGAAAACTGTCTCCTCTACCACCACCTACACGATGTGGCCTAGCCTCTAGCCTCTCTCCACATCGAGGGACTCTCTGTCTACCACCCTACTGGTAGAACTGCTCTTGCCCACCTCAAGCTCTCTCTGCTCTCTCAACCCGCTTCCTCCTGAAGCAAAACTCCTCAAGATGCTCGTCTCTCTAACAAAACTCACAGTGATAGGTAGGCTTCTCGGGATGTGGTTGAGGCTTCGGATTCTTAGGCTTGGTGGTGTTGGGTGTAAATTCTTTGGTGTGAGAGGGTCCAAGTAAAGAGTCAAGAGAAGTGTGGAGAGGTTTAGGCTTTGGGGCCCAGATTTGCTTCTTGTGTGGAGCTTTAGATTGTTCTTGGAACACTCCATCCTTGGGCTGACTAACCTGAAAAGACTCAGTGGAGTGAGTCTTGGGATATCTCTACTCTGGAGTCATCTTGCTCCACTCCATTGCACGACTAATGGCACTCTCAAAATCAGCCTTGGTATAGGTGTAACCTACCCCAAACCCATCCCGCCTCTTGAACTGTTGGATCATCATGTCGAGTTGTGGCTATCTGGCACTAATCCAACTTAGGATCTGATGGAGGTAAAAGTTCTCATTCTTAACATCAGCTAGCTCCTCTCTCAAGGAAGCTAACACCTCCACCTAAGACAAGAAGATCTCACACTCTTTATCAACTTCGACAGACTTCTCAGCTTTTAGCTTGATCAACTCCAATCTGAGGGACAAGCAGTTCTCACAAACAGTTGGTGGAACTAACATGGTCTCAAGCTCTAGCTTAGTCTGCTCCATCTCAGCTCTCACTCCAGCTAACTCGCCCAACTGCTCATCACTCTTGGCTCTCAGCTCAGCTATACTAGCTAAATGGGATGGGCAGTCTACACATGGCACAACGACAGTGGCATGAGCATCTTTCAGCTCCAGCTGAGCGCTTTCAAGCTCAGTGGCCATAGCGTCTCTCTCATCTACTCTCTCTGTGTACCTAGACTTCAGAGTCGTCAGGTCACACAACAACACCTCACAGTTCGGGCACTCACTGCTACCACCCAAGCAAGGGGAAGAAGACAGACTCTCAATCTTGCCATTTGCCATGGAAAGCTCACTCTCAATCTCATATATCCTCTTTTTAGCCCCTCTAAGTAGTTTCTCCTGATACTTCAACTCGTGACGGTTCTCTTCTAGCAAATTAACAACTTCTTGTTCATAGGGAGATACCTTTTCATCGTCGTCATCGTCGGAGTTGTCGGAGGAGCCCTTTTCTTCCTTATCCCCAAGAGCGATTGAACAGAAGCTCTTGCATGGTCTTCGGTTGTGACATGTGTGACTCTTCGGCTTGTCCCCGAAGGCCATGAAGCAGAGGCCCGCCGGATCGTCCCTGTCCTTCCCCTTCTTGATCACGATCTCTTCATCACTTGAACTTGAAGATGAGGCGGAAGACGAAGACCTCTTGGAGTAGCTTTTCTCCATCTCGGCGAAGAAGGCCTTGTCTCGCTTCTTGTTCTCACGCCTGTAGTCCTTCAGAGCCTTTCGAAAGAATCTTGTTTTGGGCTTGCCCTTTGTGAAAGTGGAGTTGTCGTGCTTGCCGGAGTCGTAGCAGCTACTGCTAGTTCCCTTCTTGTAACTCTTCCGCTTGGGGCAGGCAGCGATGAAATGACCTGGATCACCACACTCAAAGCATCTGGATTTTGTGCCATGTCTTTTAAGCATACGTTTATCATAGACACGGCGCACCTAGTTGTTAAACAAACACAAATCATCATCTCCTAGCGAATCAAGTTGATCCTTGGAGATAGACATCAAAGAAAAAGCAGTACAACTCAAAGAAGTAGGATCAGCAGAAGGTGTCGCAAGGGCCAGGGTTTTTGAGCTAGAACCAGTGAGATTTGATCTCAACTGGATATCAACCTCTGAGGCCTTGAGCTTACTAAAAAGCTCTGCGAAAGTCAAGGTATCATAGGAAGAACTCTCAACAATAGAAGATACATTGATCTCCCAGATTTTAGGGTCCAAGGTATGAAGAATCTTGAGCACCTGTTCATGGTCTGAGACCAGTTGATCACGCTCGGCATTGTTGACCCAAAGCTTGTTAATGATCGATTGAAAACGACCAAACAAAGCCTCAACAATCTTATCCGGCTTCTGTGAGAAATTTTCATACTCACACCGGTAGGTCTGATAGAGACGAGCCTTGATCTGAGTTGTCCCTTCATGGTGTGCCTGGAGAGCAGCCCAGATCTCTCGAGCAGTGTCGAGATGGCTAACATGCTAAAACTCACTAGGACCTAGACCAGAAAATAAAATGTTCACCGCTTTGCTATTGTTCTGATGCTGGGCGATTATATCAGCAGAAGTGCGCTCAGCAATAGGAAGTATAGTAAATGTAGCGTTACCACAAATATCCCAAATGTTCGAGCTCTGGCTCATGAGATAGGCTCGCATGCGAGTCTTCCAATAAGTGTAGCCAAAAGCTTCAAGGGATGGGACTTTACCAGAGGAAGTCATGATCACTACCTGGGTTTAGAACTGGTTAAGGTATGGGAAAACCCTAACCTCACACTGATACCACTTGTAGGACCGAAAGTAGCGACCAGGGGGGTGAATGAGCGCCTAAAAAATTCTTCCGAATAAATGACCTAATCCCAACACCCAACGCACCTCGGCAGACAAATAATAGTAGCAAAGCAAATCACAGGGACTAAAGTGTTCTAGGCCAAAAGTAAGCGATGTCCTAATTAAAATGATATTAACTACGATATTAAAATTGAATTAAACTAGACAAAAATAACTGCAGTAAATAAACAATGTTATCAAATGATTTAATAAATACTTGATGTGCACAGAAAAGTACCTAGATATATCAATAAATATTTATATTGCAATCTGAGAATAAAGTACTAATTAAGTAAATAAAACATGGATCATCCAAAATTAATTCAGAAAAAAACTAATATATTGCACATAAATATAGAAAAAATATTACTACGACTATTTTTTTCTTTTTATTCGAGCAGACTAAAAATTCTTAAATAAAAATATGCGAGTACTAATAAGATTTTAGCAGATAAAAAAATTAACTACGAAATTACTAACGAGATTGGCATCCTAATTAAAAATAGATAATTATTGATTTAATTAATCTAACTGAAAAATAGGAGATTAGATTAAACTTACCTGCGTCCATATGCTCTACCGCATGCCGTGGACTGCGCCTGGGAAATCATCGTGGACCGCGCCGCGTGACCCTGCCGTGTGCACCGAGATTTTCTAGCTCACCACCCGAGTGGAACAATTTCTGCCGCTAGCCTGCTGCACGTTGCTGTTGCGAGTGCTGCAACGTCACATCCATCACGTCTTGAAGCCTAGGCGCCGTGTTGATGAAGTGAGCCACTGATGCCTGCAGCTAGCTTTCAAAGCCTTGGTTGCTGCACCGGCGGGTCTCACGCGAGCTGCTGCTTCTAGTGTCGTGCACCAACGCTCCTGTTGCAGCTGCTTTTCGCAGCCTTGAGTCCCGCATCGAACGCTGCGTGCGTCGACTGCTGCCAGGGCTAAGGCAGCCTAGATTGCATCTACAGCCGATAGCCCTTGCGGGTGCATGCGCAAATAAAATGCCGGAGAAAAAAATGCTCGGAAAGAAAGATCACGGCGGCGACGAAATTCGCAGAGAAAAATTTTTGTGGAAGAAGAATAGCGGCCGAACAGAAAATGTGGATTGTAGATTGATTATGGAAAAAGCAGTCAACCCTAACCCTAGGGGGTTGGGGCCTATTTATAGGCAGCCCACTAATAAGGGAAAATACTAATTTACCCCTAGGGTAAATTACACTGACTATAAAAATAAAATTCGAAATTACTAAAATACCCTTAGAATATTCAACTGACTCGAATAACAAATATTGTGGACTTAACTACTGAATATTAAGATCCTAAATAAAGATAATCATCGGTTGTCAGTTTTGCACCGAAACTGACAAAGCGTCCACCGTCTTCGCACCGGGTACCCAGATTGGGCCGACCCGATTCCGCAGCTTCCTCAGCCCGGCAATCACTCATGGCCCATGTACTTGAGTCAACCTCGATCAATAGAAAAGTGGATCCTCTGCCTCTCCTAGCCCATGTACTCGGATTGGGCCAGCCCGACTCCGCGGCTCCTCTGCCCGGCTGTCGCTCGCTGCCCGTGTACCTGAGTCACACGCGCCCTAGACACGGCAGGTCTTCACGTCTCCTCTTTGACTTCCGTTGACAATCACTCATCACATCTGGAGCCATAAGACCCATGCTCTTCAACATGGTTCCTCAGCTGGTTATAAGGCCTAAACCCGGGTTTGATAGGTAGCCGATGCTCCATGAGCTCGCGGTTTAATCCGGGCATCTCACTATACTCCCATGCGAAACAATCGACGTATGCCCAAAGCAATTTTATTACATCGGCCTTCTCATCAGCTTGTAAATTTTGGTTTACAAAAGTCGGCCTTGGAATGCCCACATTGCCTATGTCGACTTCTTCTAAAGGATCGGCCGTCGCAAAACCTTGTCCTAACTTTTCTACTTCACTAAAGTCTTCAATGGGCTCGGCAATACCATCTTTAGAAGACCGATATTTCTCTACGCGAGACTTCAGCCAATCAAGATTACTTTTACTAGACATGGCTACTAATTTAGAAATAGTCATGCTACACCAGCTGGCTTTACAAACATGGGTACAAAACGTCCCCCGGATACGCTAACGAAGTCATAATCTGAAAGGTCTCTACCTAATAGACACTCTACTTTGTCAAGGATGGCGTCAATGCACACATCGGCCAATGTCGCTTGGGTCGAAGTATCCGCTGGTATGACCTCTACATCGTCGCTGTCCCATTGTATTAGGTGTTGGTGCAAAGTAGAAGGAATACAGCAATTCACGTGAATCCAGTTACGCCCAAGCAACACATTGTAGTTACCTTGTACATCAACGACGAAGAATGCTATTGGCAATGTCTTGCTACCCACTGTCAACTCCAGTGAGAGTATGCCTTTTGCTTCGTAGCTTTCACCGTTGAAGCCGTTGAGCATTAGGTTGGTCTTCTTTGAGTCTTCCTCGCCATTGCCAAGTTTCTTCAACAGAGAGTACGACATTAAGTTGATAGTGGAGCCACCATCGACAAGCATTCTGGAGATTGGCTTCCCGTCAATGCGCCCCTTGACGTAGAGAGTCTTCAGGTGACGAGCCATATCCTCGGGTTTCTTGAAAATAGCTTCTCATGGGCCGAGGTTCAACTGAGCGACCTCGGCCTCATCTCGTGGTAGAGCAAACTCGGCGAGCAGCATGATGAAGTTGATGTCCATCGCCTGAGGTGTGGGTCTCTTGAAGACGGGCGTGTAGTTGTCGTTGAGCATGTCGTCGTTGTCGCCCGGAATGGGAGCCGGTTTCTTTGCCTAAATCGCCTTAGGCTTCCATACTTGTTTTGTAATTGGCCGAGGGTGGATTTCTTCAAAGATGGCGTCTCGCTCATCCTCGGCCTTCTTTTCGTGCATCTCCTGTGATCGCAGACGTTGCAAGCACCTCTTTTGTGATTTGGACATGCCCGGAGGTGCCTAGGATGGTTGTGGCTTGGTATTAGGTGCCACCCACTTGTTTATGTGACTTCTGGCCCAAGGGGTATCACTCAGGTCAGCCTCGCATATTTTATGCTTAGTAGGGATCTTCCTATGGACCCTGTTGGTCGGACCGGCCTCGCTAGGCCGATCGAACTGGGCTTCGACAATGGTCTCGGTCGAACTAGGGGACTTACCTCCATCAGGCTTCGGCGAGAGGGCCTTTGGGATTGGGACTTCCTGAGACCCTACCATGACTGTGATGGCTTTGGACTCCCTTTCCTTCGCCTCTTTGCGCGTATCTCCCTTGGCTCCGTCTTGTGCGAGTCGACTTAGAGGTACTACGGATAGCCGGTGGAAGACGTATTCCTTTACCGTGTCTGTTTGTCCCTGCCAATCACAATACTCTGAAGGAAAACATGGGGAAATGTTATACTGCCAAGGGTACTCCAGGGGCGAGGTGTAGTTCGGAGCCTATGGGGATCCCTCCCAGTTGTATGGTGGAGGCATTGGTGGCTCCAGCGGCTTCACCCACTACGAGCCGAACCCATTGCCCAAAGGGGGGTTCGGCCATGTCGAAGGTATTTTGGACCATATTAGTGAAGGGTCCTACCAGGCCGGACGTATGTTTGGCCATTGTGGCCAAAGCCTCCCAACGGAGGGTTCGCCTAGAGCAGAGCTGAGTTCGGCCATTGGGGTCTAAACTCGTTATGTGGAAGGTTCGGCCACTGGGGTCCGAACTCTTTATGCGAAGGGCATGGCCACCAGGGTCCGAACTCACCGTGCGGAGGGTTCGGCCACTGGCGTCCGAACTCATTGTGTGAAGGGTTCAGCCACTGGGTTCCGAAGCCACCCTCCGACTGCCTTGGCCCCTTCGGCTGTCTTAGCATTTTTGGGCAGGGGCCTATTTCCTTGGCTTTCTTCTGATGTTTGTTCAACAACATCTAGTATGTCACCTTCGGTTTCTTGCGAGCCCTAGCTGAAGGAGACGTGTCGACATTCTTTTTCCACACTCCTACTTCAGGGTTCTTTGGTACGAGTGTGCGTGTTCGTGATTCTCTAATAATGGCTGCTTTCTCTTTAGCTGACTCGGCCTAATTTGGCCGAATCAGTATCTTTTTCTCGTTGAGGTCGATGGTGTTCATGGGAAAGGGGTCTTAATCTAGCTTCATCTTCGGACTGGAATCTATTTTCAATCATCCTTCCTCTATTGCTGATTGAACCTGCCGACGAAAAACATTGCAGTCGTTAGTATAATGAGAATGTGAATCATGCTACTTACAATAGGGGCATTTCTTTAGCTCATCGGCGATCAGAATGACTTGGCCCTTAGGCAACGTGAGAAGCTGGTTCTTCAAGACGAAATCAAATATTTTATCGCATTTAGTTATATCAAACGAGTATTTGACTTCGCTGGGCCAACTCTTAGTAGGAGACGGTCGTAGCTCAGAACAAGTGATGGGCTTGCTCTTAGTGTTCCAAACCCATTCGGCCGCATACATGCTAGCCGAATCTTCTTCTTCCTCCGACTCTTCCTCTTCGGAGTGTTCCATGATGCGGACTTTAGCCCTAGGATTATTGAATGTTTTAATAAACTTTTTATCCTTGGCTCAGCTTTCTTGGACTAGAGCTTGCTGTAAGACTTGGTTGACTTCTAAAAAGTTTTGGTTGTCTAGCCTTTCCTTAATCTCAGAACGCAACCCGTTGAAAGCTAGATCCGACAAATCCCTTTCTTAAATATTGAGACTAAAACATCGGTTTCTAGTATCTCTAAAGCGCTTGACGTACTTAGAGACACTCTCGCTAGATTTCTGTTTGACCGATGTCAAGTGCTGTTGGGGGAAAATATTCCATCTTCAGGTTATTGCAGTAACAGGACAAAGGTTGGTGATTAAGTTCAAGATTTCCAGCATATGACTCCGGGGATGCATTGAATCAAGTTCGAAGTATGATGATAGACTCTAGTTCGGAGTATATCTTCGAACTTGGACTCTTCCGAGGATTTCTTTGCCAGCTAAGATGGAAGGCTTATCTTCTTTCTCATTAGATTAGTCTTTTACCATTTTAGCCCTATTTAAGGGTACCGAATAGTTTCCACTATGTCGGTTGTAATAGAGGGGTAAAAGGTCTTTTCCTTAATGTTTGCGCCTATAAATACCCCCCATTTTACCCTGTAATAGGGACCGAATACAAGTTATTCAATACACACTTTCAAACTATTTTAAGCTATTATCCTTTCGGAGGCTTGGAATAGTTTACTTCGCAAACACTTCGTTTGTTAGTTTCTAATCTTCAGAAACCTGTTAGCGTAATCTTTTACGCCAACAAGTGCGAAAGCCTAAGTTCTGTCTCACCCGTATAAAAATAGTCATGGAACTTCTGTTCCAGTTGGGCACATGTTTGGATGGAGTTCAGTGGGAGTGCCGAAAACCAACTAAAAGCGGTGTCGGATAGTGAAAGAGAAAATAATCTAAGTTTCAGAGCGTCTGACCCACTAGCTTCTCCACATTGTGCTAAAAACTAGCTGACATTCTCTAGTGTGGTTTTGTTACCCTCACCGTCAAACTTGGTGAATTCAGGAACTCTATAGCCGCGAGGGTATGGTATAGTGTCGAAATAGTAAAGGTACGACTTCCGGTAAACCCTAGCCCGATCCCTAGGTGCGAAGCCGGTGCATTCCCTAAATAGCGCGTGGATCTGCTCCTCAATGTCGTCTTGGCCTCCTGCCGGCGCACGTCTCTCATGCGGGGGTGCAACACGCGGCGGTATGTCGGCGTGTCGGCCGCAGGGGTCTTCCTCACGTGCTAACTCAGGATATATGATGTGCTCGAGCCGATGCGTTTGTGTGGGAGCATACGGTGCGGGCAACGCAGGAAAAACTGTCGCAGGCGTAGGTAGTGTTAGCCAGGCCGCAAACATGGTGGCTGGTCTCGACCGTACATGTCGAGGCCGGAGATGTGATAGCTTTGCCGGTACTACCGCTAGTTCTGCTGTAAATGCGATTCATTGGAGGTGCGCTAGCAATCGGAGCTGGGGTATGGCTTCGATGAAGCCGAACCTTCTAAACATCGCCTCTACTTGGGAGCTAACTGCCGAATCTAAATGGTTGTCTAGCGAAGCGCTAACAACTTGATCTACTGATGTGGCTATTTTTTGCTCGATCTCTAAAGAAGATAAAGGAGGTGATACTGGTGTTACCTGAGTTCGAATGAGGTCGGGGATGTTGACGTCACGCTTGATGAAGCCCACACGCGTCTTGATGTAGCTCCCGAGCATGAGATCTTGTAGCTCTTTCATCTTTGCCTCGATCTCCGCCTGACCTTCCTCGGGGATGTCTTCAAGGGTGGGCGTCATAATATTGTGGTTATCGATTTTTGCGCCCCCATCGTAACCATATGCGTTGAAGACGAAGTAGCCGTCGTAAAAGTACTTGTAGCCGACGTAGACGTACTTGCCATGTTGGTGTAGCCTTCCCCCCAGTGGAGTCGCCAAAAAGTGTGTTGACACGGAAACGTGCCCCGCACTTGGGTCAGTTCGACGATCTAAAAGTGTTTGGATACTTAGGAACAAGCCTAAGCATAACACAACACTGATGTCGCGTTCCGACTACCCTTAACAGTGGAAAGGGGGTGTGGAGTCACCAGGTAATCAGATCACACAGAAATAATCCAATTAGTCGAAATATATAGATAAAAGAACCCAATCGCCCGAACGGATCCTGATTGATACAGAGTTTACCATGCGAAGGGGTCACAGAAGGAGGCATTCGGCGTCTGGTGTGAAGGGTGCGCCCAAGGTGGCCTTCGGCGTTCAGATTGATCTAGCCAAAGGCATGCTCCGAACAGTTCTCTGACGCAAAATAACCTCTGAACGATAGGGTTCGGTGCGAAGTCTCTAACATGACAGGTGTTGACACAAAAACGTGCCCCCGCACTTGGGTCAATTCAACGATCCAAAAGTGTGCGTATACTTAGGGACAAGCCTAAGCGTAACACAACACTGACGTCGCGTTCCGACTGCCCTTAATAGTGGCAAGGGGGTGGAGTCGCTAGGTAATCAGATCACACAGAAATAATCCAATTAGCTAAAAAGAAATATATTAAATAAAGTAAACCAGCAAGCTGAATGGAGCCTAACTGATTCGAAGTGTATTGTGTGAAGGGTATCTCCGAAGGTAACCTTCGGCATCTAATGCAAAGGATCTCGTCGAAGGTAGTCTTCGGCGTTCGAACTGATCCGACCAAAGGCAGGCTCTGAATAGATCTTGACGCGAAATCACCCAACGCAACGTGTTGGCGTAACCTCATTCGGAGCGAAGTATGGGCATGGCGAAGCGTGACGTGATGAAGCCTGCTATGGAGCATGCTGGCGTGTAGGACTCGGTCAAACTGACAACAGCGTGACGGTCCGGCACGGGTAGTCGAAGCAGTATTCCCACCAAAGGGTATTCTGATAGCCTCTGAAACCAGTCTCCTGGCTCCGGACACCTCCGGCAAAGGGCTCTGAACATGGAAACCTGCAACAGAACAGAGATCAAGTGCCAATTCGGTCTGGAGACCGAATTTTCTAAGTATTGCAATAGAGGAATGAAGGTATCAATCTGTTACGTAGATTAACGGATACTTCACAGGCGAAGTAACAAGGAGATAGCAATCTGTTACATAGATTAACGGGTACTTCATGAGCGAAGTAGCAAGGATTACCACTATTTCGACATGGCCAGCGGAGGGCTTCTAGGCAAACCCACGAAGGTTGCGGAAAGGTAAATAAAAGTAAAGGTACGGTTCAAAGCTAGGGCTTTGTGATTGATTTGTGTTGGGGGGTTAATGAACCAGCCTCACCCCTATATTTATATGGGCTACTCTTCTAATCTCTAAGAATAATCTGGTAGGTTTCGGCCTAATCACATTTTTAGGGATAAAATATAGCCAGAACCAGACTCAAACTCTATCTCCAAATAGCCCGAAGTGGGCCTTCGGCAGGGGCTGGCGAAGCCTGCTCCTCGAGCCGAAGCTTTAGTGAGGTAGGCCTCCGAAGGCCTTCGGGTCGAAGGTAGCAGGTTGTTGGAAGGCTTCTGAAGCCTAGAGCTCAATGGGCCTTCAGCCCTGTTGGGCTTTGGCCTGATCCAGGACATGTGTATTTTTGGCCCAAATGACTAAAATTGATATTTTGACAATCTTGACCATTTAATGCCATTTTTTGCTATCAACACATGCCCCCTTGCCTTTTAGGGAACTAAGTGAACTAAAAGCACAATGGGCTAAGTACGATACCTTCCATATCGGCCTTTTTTGACACTTTCAAGCGCTTTGCCACACAACTAGGAAGTACTTTTTCAAGTACCTGCCATTCAAGGCTCTTCAAAACCTCTCTCCTTGTAGAGATTCTAACACGTATGCATTACCTAGAGCAATTTTTGCTATTTTGAAAGGACCTTCCCAACTAGGCGACCATTTACCAAATTTAGGGCTCTTAGTGCCTAAGGGCAAAATCGTCTTCCAAACCAAGTCACCAACTTGAAACGATTTTGGTTTAACTTTCTTATTGTAGGCTCTAGCTACTCTTCTTTTGTCCTTCTCTATAGCTTCTAAAGCCCTTAACATCTTATCGATCACTTCTTCTAATTCGTCTTTCAAAAGAGTTTCATATTCATCGACCGATAAGCCATCTTGCTTTAGAAATGTTAAAGAGCCAAGATCTACTTCTATGGGTAGAACGGCCTCTTGCCCATATACCAACTCATATGGACTAACTTTGGTAGCATTGTGCTTTTAAACTCTACAAGCCCATAGCGCCTCATAAAGCACTTCATGCCACCTCTTAGGGAACTCTTTGATTTTCCTCTTAATGAGTTAAATCACAGTTTTATTACTAGATTCGGCCTAACCATTGGCCTGAGCATAATATGGCGAAGAGTTTATTAACTTAATACCATAAAATTCGACAAAGTCTCTCAGTTCTTTAGCAACAAATGAAGTACCTTGATCTGTAGTGAGAGTTTGGGGAATACCGAATCTATGTATAATGTGCTTCGAGATAAAAATCAGTTACCTCATTATGAGTCATATTCTTGAGAGGCACGGCTTCAGTCCATTTGGTGAAGTATTTTGTTGCCATCAACATGAATCGATGCCCTTTTGAAGAAGGAGGATAAATTTGGTCGATGAAGTCTAAACCCCAACCTCAGAATGGCCATGGTTTGATAATAGGGTTAAGTGATGAAGCAGGAGCTAGCTGAATATTACCAAACTTTTGATATGCTTCACATCCTCTATAATATCTAAAACAATCCTCAGTCATAGTCGGTCGGTAGAAACCTACTCTTTTGAGCATCCAACTCATTTTCTCGGGCCGACTGATGAGTGCCACAAAGCCCTTCATGAACTTCTCACGTAGCTACCTTGGATTGTTCATCATTTAAACACTTTAAAAGTACTCCATCAATAGTTCAGCGATATAGTACATTATCTAGGAACACAAATTTGAACGCTTGTCGCCGAACTCTCCGATCCACCCTTTGACTGGGATCTCTTAAATACTGGATGATTGGGATTCTCCAATCAACCTCATGGACATCCGGAGGGTTTTCTGACTCCTTTCCTAGAGTAATGCCTAAACTGCTAACTTCGAAGTGTCCCCGAGCCTTTCTCGCTCCTATCGAAGGTTAGCTGGATTGGTCGTGCGGAGCCCATCAGACTAGAGTCTTCCATCGGAGGGGTCCGGCATGTGCGGGCCTCCATCATCCAGAAGACTTCGGCATGAGGACCCTGGTGCGCAGGGCCCTTCGGTGGATGAAGGGCTCGGCACGAGGGTCCCAGCATGCAACACCCTCCGGTGGCCGAAAGGGTCCGACCCAAACGGTCCAGCAGGCCTCGCAGTAGCCCAAAGTCTTTGGCTTCAGCAATGGGTTCAAGCATTGACATTTTCTATATGGAAAATTTTCCTCTCCTGACTTGATAGCCAGATGCTTGCTGAGCCAAATCATTTGCAATCGAATTGGCTTCTCTTGATACGTGAGAAATTTTAAAGTCGTCGAAAGTAGCAACTATGTCTAAACATTTATCCAAGTAACTATTTAGTAAGCCATTAAAACATTGAACACCTTTAGCTACTTGTTGTACTACTAACAAAGAATCGCCATGCGCATGAACATGTTTAGCACCTATGGATTCTAGCAATTCAAGTCCTAGCAATAAAGCTTCATATTCAGCTTGGTTATTAGTAGAGGGAAATTCTAAACAGGTCGAGGTTTCAAAGTGCGTTCCACTAGGTGATATGAGAACTACCCCAATACCGTGGCCATTCTAGCAAGCTGAACCATCAAAATAAAGTCTTCATGGAACTACCTCAATTAGAGCAATATCGTCACCCCAATTGATGTCCACGTGGTGAACAACTATAAAATTAGCGATAATTTGGCCTTTCATAGCCCTCAGAGGTTCATAAGCCAAATCGTACTCAATCAAAGCGTAAGCCTACTTTATGATTCTTCCACTTAGAATCGGCTTTTGCAACATGTATTTTATGACATCGGTTTGGCAAGCGACAATACATGTAGTAGGGAGAAAATAGTGGCATAATTTGGTACATGCGTAATAAAGTGATAAACATAAACGCTCCACAAATATGTACCTAGTTTCAGCATCCAGCAGGCGGTGGCTCAAGAATGTAATGATGTACTCTTTTCCCTCCACCTCCTGGGTTAGAATGCCTCCTATCACGCTATCTTCTGCAGCGATGTATAGCCGAAAGGGAATTCCGGCCTTTGGTGCTCTCACCACGGGCGGTGATGACAAGCACTTTTTAATCTTTTCGAAGAAGTCTTGCTGACTTGCCCCCCAAGTGAACTCGGCTTCACTCTTTAGCCGGAGTATAGGGACAAAGGCACAATTTTTCCAGACAAGTTAGATATAAAGCGACACAAATAATTCATCCTGCCTAGCAAATTTTGCACATCTCTCTTGCATGTCGGCGCTGCAAAGTTTCTAATCTTTTCCAGCCTCTTAGGATCAATTTCTATACCTCTTTCATGAATCATGAATCCTAAGAACTTGCCCGCCGACACACCAAAAGCACATTTGAGTGGGTTCATTTTCAAGTCATACTGTCGCATCCTATCAAAAGCAACTTTCAAATCGGCTAAGTGATTGTTCATAGCGTCCGAAGCTCTACGGTGCCCTTATTGAGCCCCAAAGTCAAGGCTTCATTCTCTTAAGAACCGAAGTACCACTTCGTATCGATAAGGACCGAAGCACTGCTTCGATCTATTTAAAACCGGAGCACTCCTCCGCAAGCTACACAGCGCCTCCGGGCCCGTAGCAGTAAGACAACGGACTCCAGGCCACCGGCACGATGCGTCCAGGGATTCCGGGTTCTATACCCGAAGCATCCCAGGGTCGAAGGTGACCTAGAGCATGTAACGCCCCGATTTAATAAAACCTAGAATTTATTGAAATTCCATAGAAAATCAATAAATACAAGACATTCATAACACGACTGCGTACAATACGCCAATCAATCATGGTTCGTAGACCATATTATTACAAAAGAGTTAAAACAAAGAGAAACTAATAAAATAAATCCTCTAGATGAACGCCTTCTTCCAGTCTTGACTGGGTCGCTAGTTTAGACCTTCGCCCTCCTCATAGTAGACGGGCTCTGGTGGTGTAAGTCAACAGGGGTGAGTACAATCGTACTCAGCAAGCCACCAGATGCAAATATAATGCAGAGTAATAACAAGGAAGGTAGTGGCTAATTTTGTGGAAAAGCATATTTGTAAAGCAATTAAATGTGATCAAGTTATTAATACAAAATGTAAACATGTGTATGCATCATCTTCTAACTCGAGGGGTACAGTCAGCCCACCCTTGCTCAACAGTCCTTGCATGCCATGAATAACACAAACATTCAAACAATTGTAATCTAACTGCGAGAAGTCACACAACCCGCCCTTGACCGTGGGCTCGGCTTTTCGAAAAGATTTAAAACTCTGATCAGAGGTGTACTACTGTACCCACAAGACACTCATTTCCCGCTCACCACAGTGTGTTATATGACTCCTGTCACAAGAAGCTCGTGCCAAAACCTTCAGCATGGAGCGCACCAATTCGATAACACCCTCTTGTAGGTTTCATATGGTTTCCCAGTCACTTCGGGCCACACCATACCCCCCTTGAGCCTCGTCGGTACAAGTCACCCGCAGGTTGCCCCTTGCCCCCTCCACTATGGTGTTCCAAGTTGGTACGATCCATACCTCCAGTTAGGACTTACCCACTAGACTTGTGGTTAGTACGGAAGTGCTTTGTAACAGATCCCACAGACTGGTCCTTATAGTGCCCCGGGTGCGACCAACCAATTCCCGAGCTTGCACCCGGAACCCACCATACTTATAACATAGCCAACTCCAATAGAAACCAGAGATGAGAATAACGGGGAAATTCATATCGTAGAATCCATCTATCTACGACTCATTCTTTTATCCTATAGCAGTTGTGTTGGTACATTGGACACTAACTAATATAATATTGTAGAGTGACAAGGAGTTAAGGCTCGATAAGCATGGCTTGGGTTTACACACAAGGACGGGGATCTAATAAATATAGTGTGTAGGGCTTTGAGATTAGAAAATGCAATATTATCCTATGAGCTATAGCGATATTTAAATAAAACATGGGCTCAATTATGATCAAAATGGGGGTTGTGACTTGTCTTGATCCGTGAACGGTGAAGGTGGAACCTCGAGGTAAGACTCCGGATCGTCGATGGCGTCGTAGTCTTCTCGATACGGAAAAGTAAATATGGCATTCAATAAACAATCCAAAAATCAACCATACAAGCATACATGTTTTTGTTGTGTTAAATATAGGGAAGAAAGCCTTAGGTTCTATGAAATTATTTCCTAAATATTTAAGATTGGTTTTTAAAGAGATTTCTGAATTTTATAAATTGTATTAAGCATTTTAGCCTAAGGGGTCTTTACTTTTCTATTTAATGGTGAACAAAAGTGTACAAAATAACCCTAGCATTCTTATTGCATTAAAATAGTGAAAATAAGTTATTAGGTCTTCTGAATTTCATATATGAATTTTTAAGGGTTTTTCTGAATTATTTAATAAAATAGGAATTTAATCCTAAAGGGGGTTTGCTTTATTATTTATTAAAAATATTTTGTGCAAAATAAGTATACTGTTTTTTTGCATAAAAGTGTAGAGAATAAAATGACAAATTTTCCAGAATTGAAATGGTCAAATTTGGAGTTAAATTGAGCAAGTTATGAATTTCTAAAGTTTAAACTAATTTCTGAATTTTCTTTAAACGGGAAAACAGTCTCTGGTCCACGGTGAACCGGGTTCACCGTGCACCGCTGACTGCGCGCGTGAGCCGGATGACTCAGGACCGTATGATCAAGATCTAACGGCCCATAGTGAGGCGGGGGTTTAAGTTATGATCAACGGCCGAAATAACGCGATACCGGTCAACCGAAGGTCAACCGCATCTTGGTGCTTGGTTCCGGGATTTAATCCTGACCGTGCGAAGGGGTAAGTACCCCCTTCGTTCCCGACTCCAGCGGCGCAACGGTGAGCAATTCCCGGCGACGGCGAGGCCTAAGGCCCTAACTAGCGGCCAAAATGGAAAGGGGACGGTAGGGGGAACACAAGGGTACCGGAAAATGGTGTCGATGGCGAGAGGACGAGGCCGGCGGCGAGCAGTGGTGGGGAGGAAGCTTCAGGTCCAATGACGGTGGCAGTCTCTGGTGGTCTTCTCGGCCAACGAAGGGGAGGCCGGTGATGGGTGGTTGACGGCGGTCCTGAAGGCGTCGACGGCAAGGGCAGCGTCGGTTCGAGGCATCGGTGAGCGGCGACCGGAGGTGAAGCAGAGGCGGTGGGTGTTTTTTCATCACAAGGCCTTGGCAGAGCGTGTCTTAGGCGCTTTGTGGTGCGGTGGAGTGCGGCGAGGGCAGGGGCATTTTATAGGGGCTCACCGACGTCCAATAAGAAGGGAACCGAAGGTTCCTTCTTTTCCCGCTGGCGAACTTTCCAAATCTCGCAACCATGCCATACACGGAGAAAACGCGTCGGAATTGGGGGAAAGGGGTCACCGGTGGATAGGAAAGAGGATTTGGGTGCCAATTTGGCACGGGGGGCGGCCGGCGGCGAAAACGGAAGGGGATCCCGCCGGCGGAAGGAAAGGGATCTCCTTCCATTGGGGAAGAAGATGCTGACATGTGGGGGCCACATGTCAGTGGGCGTAGGCGAATGCGAACGCGCCGACAGGCGTGCCAGGCTTGGCAGTGATAGAGGCGCGCACGAGAGTGGCTGACGGGTGGGGCCGGCCGGGCGTGGCGCGTGGGAGAGAGAGAGGGAGGGAGCACGCCGACAGGTGGGTCCCACCTGGTAGTGACCTGGTGCTGGACTGGGCCGGGCCAAAGGCAAAAATGAGGAAGGCGGCCCAACAGCAATTTAAAATGTTTTTCTGATTAAAATAATTCCATAAATTCATATATTTATTTAGAGCTTGAGGCACTATTGCTAAAATTTTGCAAAAAATCTTAAAAATATTTCTTGGCTTCTAGATTCCACCATAAATTTTTTAGGTTCAGATTTGAAATATTTCTCCCTGTTTTGCTTTAATTGGGTTCTTTTAACCTTTTCTCTAATTAAATAATTCCTTTTTTATTTCAGAAAATTTATTTCCCTTATTTTATTTTATTTTTAATTCTAGGATGTTACAGATTCGAAGGTGGCTCAGAGCCGAAGGTGGCTCACATTATCACAAGTTTGGTGAATCCACACCATGCACCCATTCCATTCTCATTACAGGATAAAGCTCGAAAGCCTTGCTTCACTATATAAACACGCTTCGATGCCTTGCTTCACGTGTCAAAATCTAATCTAAGACAAGCATATAGAGGCCATGCTTTGCCTAAAATTTAAATGCGTTTCGGAGCCCTGCTCGCACATATTATCCAAAACCAAGCATGCCGAAGCCATGCTTTGTTTTAGTTGAATGTTGCCGAAGCCTTGCTTCGCTTCAAAATAAAGTGTTCGAAGCCCAAAAGAGGCCTCCGACAAATGTGTTTTAAGCTTCCAAAGCCGCCTAAAGGCGCACCCCTTCGCATTTTATCATTGCGTGCACTGGTAATGCCCAAGTCCCTAACCACCACACGCAAGGGGGGACAGAGGTATGTATGCGAAGTGTGCGAATGAAATGCGCATTACGAGCGTGACAAGCTAAACGTTCAAAGCACACAAGCATGTGAAGCATGCAAACGAAGTATGCATATATAAATACAGCACATTCCATTCATTAAACACCAAAAGCGAAGTATGTTACAGGTACACTTCGAGAGCTAAAAACTACGAGTAATCTATATCTAAGCCTAGGAAAAAGCGAGCTCGAGGCCCCGACATGTTTGGCCCTCGCTTGCTCTTCTTCCCCTGTCCGGACAGTCCACACTCTGAAGCCTACAAATCTCGTCTTTCACCTTGCAAGTTGGTCCAAGTCTGAGACGCAGGCGGTGCCACATCGAAGGAAGAAAAGTCTAGGGCTTCGTCGCCTTGTAAGGTCGTACCCGAAGACTGCACCCCCTCGCCACTCAAGCCTACTTCAAAACAGCTTAAATCTGGCGAAGATGAAGAACTCCGGAGGGGCTCTGTGTTCACGGTAGCCAACAACTCCTGAGCTACTTTGGGAATAGCCTCGCCCCTAGGACCCCTCAGAAGTTTGAACCGAGGGGGGCCTTCGGACCTAGCTACTTCGAGCAACACCCAAAGTTGGCGAAGCTCTTCTGAATCCTCAAGAATTTCGAAGTCAACATCCGAAGGCTGAGCCTGGCAGGTATAAAGTACCCTTGCATTTCTATTAATAAACTAACAAGTCATTTACAGGCCTACGGCTACAAATTACAAAAAGCCTAAGGAGGTATACACCTTTGGTGGGGAGGGTTCAACGTCGAAGGATGAGCTGGCGAGGCCTGTGCCCTATCTCGGCGAAGACGAGAGACCCGTTGCAGATCGAGGACCGCTTCGCACCCTTGGGCCTTCCAGGGTTCTTGAAGCCGGTGCCACACTTTGTGGACTACTAAAGGTGGCAAAACCAAGTGAGGGCCTCCAAAGGCCACTGGCGTGGCCGAGGTCGCTGCCTCAAGGTGGTTGCACACCGCGTTGTGAAGCATTTGCAACACCCCTTGGCCAGCCACTTGCCTAGCCATCAGCGCAAAGCCCTTCATAGACACCTCCGCCGTCGCCGCAGCCATTTGAAGGAACTCGAGGCGGTCCCCGACTGGATCTTGAGGATTGATGTCCGGGGCCGGGCACTCGGTCCCCAGGTGCTCAAGGACTTTAGTCAAGCTTGAGGCAGCCTTGTCGACCCCTCAGACCACGAAGTCTTCTAGAGATCAACTGGCTGCACGAAGGTCAGAGCACTATGTAGCCAGCTTCGCTCTGGTCTCCTCCGAAGCCCGAAGTGCTTCTCGAAACTTTTCTGTCTCCGAGGCCAAGGCTTCTCTTGCCTTGATTGCCTCGTACCTCACCGCCTTTGTTGCTGGTTCAGCCTGCCTCCACCTCTCAGCCTCCTCCGAAACCTGTCACCGAAGGTCGTCCCTCTACTCTGCCAAAAGGATCACCCGATGGTCCGCGGAGGCTGCTGCCATAGTGTTCAGTGCGAAGGCCTGTCAAGATTCAAGAAAATCTTCAGTATTGGTTTGAAAAAGCTAAGTACCGCTTGGAGCTCATGTGAAGCTTCGCTCACCTGGACGAGGGCTTCATGGGCATTTGCAAAGAGATCGAGGTGGCTAGTGTGGCTAAGTTGTGCCGCCAAGTCCCCTTTCCCCACAGCAACAAAGCCCTTGTAGAAGGAGTTGATGGCCTCCTCCATCATAGATCTCCTCAGAAGTAGAGGTCAGACCATCTACGTCATAGGCTCTGCCAGAGCAGGCTCCGCCAGAGCCAGGCTCTGGTCTACTACCTCAACCACCTCCTCGGCTTGCTCCTGAGGGGCCCCTCCATCGCGGTTATCCCCCTCGTCCTCTTCGGACGAAGAGCTCTCAGACTCTGAACTGCTACTACTGCTGCTCTCGCTGTTGTTGAAGGTCCCCTCAGGCTCCGCCATGACAGGCCTCGCGTCGCCACCAGCGCCTGAAGAAAAATACAAGTCAATATGCATGGATATAAAGAGAAGGATGATCAAGTGTCTACCTCCATCAGTATCCTCTTCGCTCGAAGAGATGTCCTAGAAGGATGTGGGAGCGATGTGCGCTCCCCAGTCCCTTCACTGGGCTGGCTGAGCCCTATCCCCCATGCTCGAAGGGGTCACCATCGCAGCCTCTGGCGCCACCACTTCGGTCACCGCTGCAGCCTCCGGCGCCACCCCTTTGGTTGTCATAACCGGAGCATTCGCGGGCTCCACTTTAGCATCAAGGTACGCGGCCGCACGCTCCGCCACGCCAAGGGCTTCATCCTCCGAAGGCTCTGAGCGAACCCTCGAGGACTCCGCAGACTTCTAGGTCTCAGGTTCCTCGTCGTCCACCCTCTTTCTTTTGGAGCCGCTCACCGAAGGTGCCAAGCTAGCAAAGTCTGGGAGTGCTTGGACCCCCTCGATGCCAAGCCAGGTCCACACCCGGTTCTAGCGCGCCTAAGACCCTACTAGAGCAAGCCTTCGGGTCTGCTCATCCGGTGTTGGAGCTCCAATGACGTGCTCGGCGGCCACAATTGCCTCTTTCGGAGGTCGCATGTAACGCGCAGCTTCATCAAGATTTCAAGTTAGCACAAGTTAATTTTTCGAAGTATGAAGACAAAGAAGTTTGAAGTCTTACCAAGGCACTCCGCAGATACTTCTCTTGGTCCCTCCAACCCTGAAGCTTAGAACAAGTTCTCTGGCCAGGAGAGCACGAGGGGGCTAAGCCGAAGGGTGATGAACTCTTCGGCTAAGTCCCTCATGCTCATCTTTGAGGCCACCCTTCACAGGAGCGGGATCCTTGATTCAAGGCCTTCGTAGCTCAACTTCACTGTGCCCTCGCGACGGTAAGAAATGAGTGCGTTGGTACTCAGAAGGGGGAGTCCGCACCCACCGAAGCATAGAACCATTCTTGGTCCCACTTCGAGTACCACTTGTTGTTCACATCCCTCGCCGGGAAGTCATCTTGGAACTCTCTGCGGAGTTGGAAGTTGGTGGTTCCGAAGGCTAAAGCCCTCTCCACACCATTTGCCCCCTCCCTTCGCTTCGGTTGGCAGCTTGCATCGTTAAGGGTGACAAAGACATTCGTGTGCCCCTCACATCCTTCGGCCCACATGACCCATTCGAAGATTGCAAGCCTCGCCATGGTGTTCGGGGACAAGTGAGGGAGCTCGAAGTTATATGCCTTCAGCACCTTGCTCAACATATCCACTGCTGGCAGTCCAAGGCCCGCCTCGAAGAAGGCCTAGAAGACAACAACTTCGTTGGGCTGGGGCCTCAGAATGGTCTATGTCTTCTCGGGCACCCGAAGTTGGATGCCCTCGGAAATCTTCCCATCGCAAATCCTACGAACGGACTTCTCCGTGGAGGCTGAAGCCTTCAGCTCTAGTGTTTGCTCAAATCTGTCTGATGGCGACCGAAGGTCCCTCGGCCCTAGGCACCTCACTGCAGGCTTTGCCACCGCCGCTTGGGCCTAGACGGAGCTCGAGATCACGCTGGGGATCAAGGCCTTCTTCATCATAGCCTTCTTCAGCATCTCATAGGGCTTTGGTGCGAAGAGCGCTAAGAAGCTGTGAAGCAGGCTGCGCGCGAGGCTAAAGGTGGAGAGAAGAGAGCAAAGGATGCTAGGGGCTGAAGCAGAAGACAAATGAGAGTGTGGGTGGAGCCGTGGTACGATGGGCCCCTTTTATAGGCGGTAAAAAGTAACCACGTGCCCCGCACCGAAGCCTTTTTTCACCAATTACCCTAGCCTCCGCAGTCTCTGATAGATGGGCCCATGGTGAATTTGAAGCGAACCGTCCCCCCACGCTGCAACGGCCAGATTTCTGACCGTTGCAGGGCCGCTTAGGCTCCCTAAGGGCGTCCTGTCAATCTGAACAAGCATTTATTGCCTACACAACTCGAAGCCAGCCTTCAGCCCAGGTTCCAAAGGTCTGCCTTCTCCGAAGCTTCACTCACTCTAGGTCATTTGTCTAGAGGTGCATGCACCCCTTCGCTCCGAAGGGCTATGTGCGAGGGGCTACTGTTGGGGGAATTAGTCTTCCCTTGAATAGGGGCCAAATGACGTCATCCTCCGAAGACCTCGGGCCCGGATCCTATCAACTAGAGAAGCCTAAAGATGAGCCCCAACCTCCTCTGATGAAGTCAACTCCAAGAACGGCCAAGACCTGCCTTTCCGGGCCAAGCCTCTGGGACCCCTCCGGAGCCCTCTAGAGCCAAGCCTCCGGGATCCCTCCGGAACCTTTCAGAGCTCACTTCGGAACCCTCTTTGGGGTCCGCTTCGGAGTTCCATTCAGAGCCCCCTCGGCTGCCTCCGATTGACGCCCTCCGGCAAGTACTCCGGACCAGGAGAAATATCCAAGCATCGCTATAGTGTAAAGCCATACCGGGGCCCCTCGCCCCTGGTATGCCGTATACCTACTCCAGAAGTGACGTTTATCTACTGCGACTGTAAAGTCAAATGTACAGTAGACTAGCTTTTTCCCTTCTTGCCCCTATGAAGCCTACAGCTTGTAGAGGGCAATTGGGTCTTTTCCTTTGGCCTACGTGCCTATAAAAGCAGAGCCATGCCCTTGTAATAGACAGGTTCAGAAGAGGCAAAACTATGCCAAATCCACTGTAAACTGAACTTAGGGCTATTATCTGTAACACCCCAGAAATTAAAAAAAAGAATAAAATAAAAAGAAAATAATATTTAAATCATTTCTGGAGTTATTAATAAAGGAAAATCACAAAAGAACCTAAATAAAGCCAAACAGGGAGAAATACTCAAAATCTGAACCTGAAATTTTTATGAGATGAACTAGAGCCCAAAATATAATTTTAGGAATTTTTACAAATTTTTATCAACAGTGATTCAACCCTTAATTAAATAAATGAATTACTGGAATTATTTTAAATCAGAAAAAAATTGAAAAGCTTAATGGGCCTCAACCCCGAAACCTTCCCCGACGGCCTTTTTAGCCCAGCCCGTGCCACCCACTCACTGACAGGAGGGGCCCGCCTGTCGGCGCCGCCCTCCTCTCTCTCCTCCCGCCCGCGCCCCGCCTGGACCCACTCGTCAGCCCCCTTGCGCCCACTGTCCGCCCGGCCCCGCCTGTCGGCCCTTTCCTTTCTCGTTCGCTCGCTGACAGGTGGGGGCCACCTGTCAGATCCTTCGTCTTCGATGGAAGGGGATCGCTCCCCTTCCCCTCTCCGGCGATAGCCTTCTGTTTCCACGCCGCCGGCCGCCCGATCTCGCTCGATCGCCCTCGGATCACTTTCCCCAAGCACCGCCGACCCCCTTCCATCTTCAAGCCACGCGTTTTAGCAGGAATGGAAGCTCGCCACGCAGATGGAACCCTCGCCGGCGCAAAAAGAGAAACCCTTCGGGTTTCCTCCGTTTGCCCTGCCTTATACACCGCCGGTGACCCCTATAAAAACCCCTCGGCTCACCGCACTCCGCCCACACCACCTAAAGCCCTAGCCAAAGCCTTCCCGAGCGCCGTTGCCACGTTTTCGAGTTCTTCCACTGCTCGGCCTCCGGCGAGTGATCGCCGTCGCCTCGGACCCCCGCTGCCCTAGCCGCCGCCACCGTCGGGTCTGTCGTCGACCACCCCACCTCGTCCACCCCTCTGTTGGCCGTGAACACCGCCGGACCGTCGTCGCCGTCGAGCACCCGTACGCCCTCCGTCGTCTACGCTCGCCGCCGGTCATCTCCAAGCCCCCATCTTCGCCGCCGAAGGTACCAACATGACCCCCAACACCTCCGCGTTCCATTTTTGCCGGTAGCTAAGTCCCTAGGCCCTCACCGCCGCCGCCGTGGCCGCACCCGAGCCCGCCGTCGCCGGAGACGAAGGCGGTACTCGACCCCTTAGCGCGTGCCGTGCCGGATTCCATCTGAGCCGCACGATCGCGAATGAAGGGCACAGATTAAATCCCTTCGGGATTTAATCTCACCCGTAGATCTGGTCAAAGGGGTACGGGGCGATCGCAGCCGTCGATCGTTACTTGAACCCCAGGATCAATCTGGTGCGTCCACGTATACCCTTTCGCCACGTTTTAATCTGAGCCGTCCGATTTCATTAAAACCCTCCCGCCTCGCGCTCAGCCGCCAGATCTGGATCCTACGGCTCTGGATCGGCCGGTCCACGCGCATAGTCACGGGTTCACGGTGAACCTGGTTCACCGTGGACCAGAGACTGTTTTTTTTTGTTTAAATAAAATTCAGAAAATAGTTTAAACTTCAGAAATTCATATCTTGCTCAATTTAACTCCAAATTTCACCATTTAAATTTTGTTAAGTCCAGAATAATATTCTCTACACATTAATGCAATAAAAACAGTATGTTTCTGTTACCCAAAATATTATTAATAAATAAATGAATAAAAATCCCTTAGGGTTAAAATTAATAATACAGAAAAATAAATGGGGAAAAATCCTAAAATATTAAACTTTACTGTTTTATACAAAACTCAGAATATTAAAATATTACTTCACATAATAAAACCTACAAATATGTATGTTTAATATTTGGTGAATTTTATCTGTTTATTAAATGTATTGTTTACTTTTCCGTATCGAGAAGACTACGAGTTCGTCGAGGAGCAGGAGTTCTACCCCGAGGTTCCTCCATCCCCATTTGCTGAGCAAGGCAAGTCATCGACCATCTCTGTGGAAACAGTTGATCATATTGAGCCCATGTTTCAATAAATTATCGCTATAACCCATAGGTTAATATTGCATTAGTCAAATATTCAAGCCTTACACTTATATTTATTAGATCCCCGTCCTTGTGTGCAAACCCAAGCCATGCTTATTGAGCCTTAACTCCTTGTCACTCTACTATAAAAATATTAGCTAGTGCCCAATGTACCGGCACAACTGCTATAGGATAAAAAGAACGAGTCGTAGATAGCTGGATTCTGTATATGAATTTCCCTGTTATTCTCGTCTCTGGACTCTGTTGGAGTTGGCTAGGTTATAAGTATGGTGGGTTCCGGGTGCAAGCTCGGGCACTGGTTTGTCGCACCCGGGGCACTATAAGGACCGGTCTGCGGGATCTGTTGCAAAGCACTTCCGTACCAACCACAAGTCTAATGGGTAAGTCCTAACTGGAAGTATGGAATACTCCGGCTTGATGCACCATAGAGGAGGGGGCAAGGGGCTAGCCTGCGGGCGACTTGTACCGACGAGGCTCAAGGGGGGGTATGGTGGGGCTCCGATGCGTCGGGACACCATATGAAACCCATAAGAGGGTGCTATTGAGTCGGGGAGGACTATATGGAAGGTTTTGGCACGAGTTCCCGTGTGATGGGTCATCTCGTTACACTTCGGTGTAGGTGATGAGTGCGTGCCTTGTGGGTACAGTGGTACATCTCTGATCAGAGTAATTCAATCTTTTCGAAAAGCCGAGCCCACGGTCAAGGGCGGGTTGTGTGACTACTCGCAGTTAGTTTACAATTGTTTGAATGTTCAAGTTATTCATGGCACGTAAGGACTGTTGAGCGAGGTGGGGCTGACTGTACCCCTCGAGTTAGAAGATGATGATACACATGCACATGTTTACTTTTCCGTACTAATAAACTGCTCACATTTAAAGCTTTACACATATGCTGCTTCCGCTAAATTAGCCAATATCTCCCTTGTTATTACCTTGCATTATATTTGCATTCGGTGGCTTGCTGAGTACATCTGTACTCACCCCGTTGACTTACAACATCAGAGCCAGTCTACTACGAGGAGGATGAAGGTCTGGAGTAGCGACCCAGTCAAGGCGAGACTGGAAGGAGGCGTTCATCTAGGACCCTTGCTTTATTAGTTTCTCTTCGTCTTTAATCACTTTTGTATTAATGCGGTCTACGAACCGTGAATGATTGCTCGTATTGTACGTGGTCGTATGATGAACGTCTTGTTTTATTGATTTTCTATGGAATATCAATAAAGTCCTGATTTATTAAATCGGGGCGCGACATTATCCCTCCAGGGAGGCCTAAACCAGTATAAATTCTCTCTCCCTCTGTTAGAACCCTTCGAGGTTCACTCTATACACCATATATCACATAAAAACTTGTTGTAGCTAACACAATTACTACAACAGTTGCCATCAAGAAAATTTAGTACCTTGTGTCCTGAAGCATCGTTGATTAGCATGTCGTCTATTGGCATGGGATACTCGTCCTTTGGAGTGGCCTTGTTTAGGTCCCTGAAATCAATACAAACTCATATTTTGCCGCTCCCTTTCTTCTCTACAGGCACAATGTTAGCGACCCATTCAGCATACCTGCATGGCCTAATAAACTCAACCTTGAGTAATCGTTTTATCTCCTCTTTAACTCTATCATAGACGGCTGAATTAAAGCGATGAGGAGGCGGTTTATAAGGCATAAACCCAGTCTTAATAGGTAGTCTATGCTCCACGAGATCGTGGCTCAGTCTGGGCATCTCGCTATACTCCCATGTGAAACAATCGACGTACGACCGAAGCAACTTTATTACTTCGGCCTTCTCATCAGCCTGCAAATGTTGGTTTACAAAATTCAGCCTCGGAATGCTACCATCGCCTATGTCGACTTCTTCTAAGGGGTTGGCCGATGCAAAACCTTGTCCTAATTTTTCTACTTCACTAAAGTCCTCAATGGCCTCAACAATACCGTCTTTAGTAGACCGATATTGCTCTACACGAGACTTTAGCCAATCTAGATTACTTTTGCTAGACATGACTACTAATTTAGAAATAGTCATGCTACACCAGCCGGCTTTACAAACACTGGTATGAAATGTCCTTCGGACACGCTAACGAAGTCGTAATCCTAAATATCCCTACCTAATAGACATTCTACTTTGTTGTGGATGGCGTCAATGGACACATAGGCCAATGCTACCTGGGCCTAAGTGTCTGTCGGTTGTTGACACGGAAACGTGCCCCCACACTTGGGTCAGTTCGACGATCCAAAAGTGCATGGATACTTAGGGACAAGCCTAAGCGTGAAGTAGCACTAACGTCGCGTTCCAACTACCCTTAGTTGTGATAAGAGGGGTGGAGTCGCCAGGCAATCAGATCACACAAAATAACCCAATTAGCCGAAAGCTTCAGTGGTGTGGGCCTTCGAAGGCTTCCTAGCTGAAGCCCATGGGCTGGCTATAGGCTTTCGGAGCCCATGGCTCAATGGACTTCGGCCCTGTAGGTCTTCGGACGGACCCTGGACATGTGGATTTTCGGCCCAAATCACCAAAATTGATATTTTGACAATCTAGCCATTAATGCCATTTTTTGCTATCAACACATGCCCCCCTGCCTTTTAGTGAACTGAGTGAACTAAAAGCACAATGGGCTAGAGACGATATCATCCATATCGGCTTTTTGACGCTTTTATGATGTTTGCCACACACTTGGGAAATACCTCTTCAAATACCTACCATTCAAAGCTCTTCGAAACCGCTCTCCCTGCAGGGATTCCAACACGTATGCGTTGCCAGGAGCGATTTCGGCTATCTTAAAAGGACCTTCCCAACTAGGTGACCATTTACCAAACTTAGGACTCTTTGTGCCTAAGGGTAAAATCATTTTCCACACCAAATCTCATATTTAAAATGATTTTGGTTTAACCTTTTTATTGTAGGCTTTAGCTACTCTCTTCTTGTCTATTTCTATAGCTTCTAAATCCCTTAGTCTCTTATCGGTCACTTCCTCTAGATTATCCTTTAGAATAGTTTCATACTCATCGACCAATAAGCCATCTTGCTTTAACACTCTTAAGGAGCCAAGATCTACCTCTATGGGCAGAACGGCTTCTTGTCCATATACCAATTCATATGGACTGACTTTGGTAGCACCGTGCTTTGCAGTCCTACAAGCCCATAGCGCCTCGGAAAGCACTTCATGCCACCTTTTAGGAAACTCTTCAATTTTCTTTTTAATAAGCTTAATCACAGTTTTATTACTAGACTCGGCCTGACCATTGGCCTAAGCATAGTAAGGTGAAGAGTTTATCAACTTAATACCATAGTATTCGGCGAAGTCCCTTACTTCTCTAGAGACAAACGAACTACCTTGATCCGTAGTAAGAGTTTGAGGAATGCTGAATCTATGTATGATGTGCTTTAAAATAAAATCATGTACCTCATTGTGAGTCATGTTCTTGAGACGTACGTCCTCGGTCCATTTAGTGAAGTAATTCGTCACCATCAACACGAAACGATGCTCTTTTGAGGAAGGAGGGTGAATCTGGCCAATGAAGTCTAAACCCCAACCTCGAAACGGCCATGGCTTGACAATAGGATTAAGCAATGAGGCAGGAGCTAACTGGATATTGCCAAACTTCTGACATGCTTCACACCCTCTATAGTATTTGAAACAATCTTCAGTCATAGTCGGCCAATAAAAACCCGCTCTTTTGAGCATCCAACTCATTTTTTGGGCCGATTGATGAGTGCCGCAAAGTCCTTCATGGACTTCTCCCGTGGCCACCTGGGATTGTTCGTGGTCTAAACACTTCAATAGTACTCCATCGATGGTTCGGTGGTACAATGTGTCATCTATCAACACAAATTTGAATGCTTGTCGCCGAACCTTCCGATCAACCCTTTGGCTAGGGTCTCTCAAATACTAGACGATTGGGATTCTCCAATCGCCCTTATAGGTTTCAGAGGGTCTCGATGGCCCACCTTCTGAAAAAGTTTCTAAATTACTGACTTCGGGGTGCCCCCCGAGCTATTCCAGCTACTATCGAAGCCTGGCCGGGGTGGTCGTTCGGAGTGTGCTGGGCCGAAGCCCTTCGGAGGGTTCGGACTCTGGGGAGCCCTCTCCGTGCAGGAGGCTTCAGCCTACGGACTTCGGCGTGCCAGCACCTTCGATCGGCAGGGTACTCCGGTCTAGGATCCTTGGAGCGCAGTGACCTTCGACGGCCAGAGGGGTTCGACCCGGAGGGTGCGCCTGCCCACTGTTACTGGCTTCGGCAGTGAGGCCGAGCATCGGCTTCTCCAATACAGAAAATTTTCCTCTCCTGACTTGGTAACCAGATGCTTGCTGAGCCAAATCATTTGCGACTGAATTGGCTTCTCTTGATACGTGAGAGATTTTGAAATCATCTAAAGTAGCTACCATGTCTAGACATCTATCCAAGTAACTATTCAGCAAGCCATTAAAACATTGAGCACTCTTAGCTACTTGTTGCACTACCAACAAAGAATCACCATATGCGTGAACATGTCTAGCACCTACAGATTCTAATAATTCAAGACCTAGCAATAAAGCTTCGTATTCAGCTTGGTTGTTAGTAGAAGGAAATTCTAGTCGGGCCGAAGTTTCAAAGTGAATCCCATTAGGTGATATGAGAACCACTCCAATACCTTGGCCACTCTTGAAAGCTGAACCATCAAAATAAAGTTTCCATGGCACTACCTCAACTAGAGCAATATTGTCACTCCAGCCGACGTCTATGTGATGATCAACTATAAAGTTGGCTATGACTTGGCCTTTCATCGCTCTCAGGGGTTCGTAGGCCAAATCGTACTCAATCAACGTGTAAGCCCATTTTCCGATTCTTCCACTTAGAATCGGCTTCTGTAACATGTGTTTTCTAACATCGGTTTGGCAAACGACAACACATGTAGTGGGGAGAAGATAATGGCGCAATTTGGTGCACACGTAGTAAAGAGATAGACACAATCGTTCCACAAACGTGTACCTGGTTTCGGCGTCCAGCAGGCGGCGGCTCAAGAATGTGATGATGTACTCCTTCCCCTCTACCTCCTGGGTTAGCACGGCCCCAATCACGCTATCTTCAGCAGCGATGTATAGCCGAAACGGAATCTCGGCTTCGGGCGCTCTCACCACCGGTGGTGATGATAAGCATTCCTTGATCTTCTCAAAAGCACTTTGCTAGCTTGCCCCCCAAGTGAAATCGGCTTCGTTTTTAGCCAGAGTATGGGGACAAAGGCATCAATCTTGCCGGACAAGTTGGATATAAAGCGACGCAAATAGTTCATCTTGCCTAGCAATTTTTGTACATCCCTTTTGCACGTCGGCACTGCAATGTTTCTAATCTTCTCAAGTCTCTTAGGATCAATTTCTATGCCTCTCTCGTGAATCATGAAACCTAAGAACTTACCCACCGACACACCAAAAGCACATTTAAGTGGGTTCATTTTCAACCCATACTGCTGCATTCTATAGAAAGCAACCTTCAAATCGGCTAAATGGTTTCCCATGGCGTCCGATTTCACCACGACCTCATCAATGTAAACTTCTAACATAACCCCTAACAAGTCATGAAAGATTAAGTTCATAGCGCGCTGATATGTGACGCCAGCATTTTTCAAACCAAAAGTCATGACGACCCACTCGAACAAACTGACAAAACCAGGGCATCGAAAGGCAGTCTTGTAGATGTCTTCTTCGGCCATAAAGATCTAATTATAACCAGCATTGCCATCAAGAAAGCTTAGTACCTTGTGTCCTAAAGCATCGCTGATCAGCATGTCGGCTATCGGCATTGGATACTCGTCCTTTGGAGTGGCTCTGTTCAGATCCCTGAAATCAATACACACATGTATCTTGCCGCTCCCTTTCTTCTCTACAGGCACAATGTTAGCAACCCATTCCGCGTACCTGCACGGCCTAATAAATTCAGCCTTAAGTAGTCGCTCCACTTCTTCTTTAACTCGGTCATAGACGGCCGAGTTAAAGCGGCGGGGGCTGCTTATAAGGCCTAAACCCGGGCTTGATAGGCAGCCGATGCTCCACGAGCTCGCGGCTTAACCCTGGCATCTCGCTATATTCCCATGTGAAACAGTCGACATACGACTGAAGTAACTTTATTACTTCAGCCTTTTCATCAGGCTGTAAATGTTGGTTTACAAAAGTCGACCTTGGGATGCTACCATTACCTATGTCAACTTCCTCCAAGGGGTCGGCCGACGCAAAACCTTGTCCTAATTTTTCTACTTCGCTAAAGTCTCTGATGGCTTCGGCGATACCGTCTTTACTAGACCGATATTGCTCCACACGAGACTTTAGCCAATCTAGATTACTCTTGCCAGACATAACTATTAATACAAAATAGTCGTGTTACTCCAGCTGGCTTTACAGACACTGGTACAAACCGTCCTCCGGATACACTAACAAAATCGTAATCTGAAAGATCTCTACCTGATAGACACTCTACTTTGTTATGGACGGCGTCAACCGATACATCAGCCAATGCTACTTGGGCCGAAGTATCCACAGGAATGACCTCCACCTCATCGCCGTCCCACTATATCAGGCACTGGTGTAGAGTAGAAGGAATGCAACAGTTCGTGTGAATCCAGTCGCGCCCGAGTAGTATGCTATAATTACCTTGTACGTCGACGACGAAAAATGCTGTTGGCAACGTCTTGTTGCCCACCGTCAACTCCATAGAGAGTACTCCCTTGGCCTCGGAGCTCTTGCCGTTGAAGCCGTTGAGCATCAAGTTGGTCTTCTTCAGGTCATCCTCATCCCTGCCAAGTTTCTTCAACAACGAGTAAGGCATTAAGTTAACAGTGGCGCCGCCATCGACGAGCATTCGGGAGATCAGCTTTCCATCGATGTGACCTCTGACGTAGAGAGGCTTCAGATGGCGAGCCGAGTCCTCGGTCTTCTCGAAGATGGCGTTGCGTGGGCCAAGGTTCAATTGGGCGACCTCGGCCTCGTCCTGTGGTAGTGCGAACTCGGCAGGCAGCGTGACGATGTTGATGTCCATCACCTGGGGTACGGGCCCTTCAGAGATGGGCGAGTAATCGTAGTCGAGCATGTCATCATCGTCGTCACTCGGACTAGGAGCCAGGTTGGTTATCTTAACCGGCTTCTCCCTCCATACCTATTTTGTAGCTGGCCGAGGGCGGATTTCTTCGAAGATGGCGTCGCACTCAGCCTCAGCTTTCTTCTCGCGCATCTCCTGTGCTCGTAGCCTTTGTAGGCATCTCTTCTGTGATTTGGACATGCCTGGAGGGGTCCAAGATGGCTACAGCTTGGTGTCGGGTGCTACTGTTCGACTTCCATTAATTCTGGCCGAAGTGCTACCGTGCCCTTCGGCCTTGTGCACCTTGCGTTCGGAGGGAGCTTCGCTGTGAACCCCGACAGACGGACAGGCCTCGTTCGGCCGATCGAACCAGGCTTCGGCGCAGAGCTCGGCCAAAGCATGAGACTTACCTCCGTCAGACCTCGGTGACAAAGTCTTCGGGATTGGGACTTCCTGAGACCCAACTCTAATGGTGATGGCTTCAGACTCCCTGACCTCAGCCTCTGCATGCTCGTGCCCTTCGGCTTCGCTCTGCATGGTTCAATTCGGAGGCACCACGGACAGTCTGTGGATGATGCCCCCTCCGCTGCGTCTGTTTGCCCCTGTCATCCATAATACTCCGAAGGAAAACAAGGCATAGTGTTAGGTTGCGGAGGGTACCCTGACCCAGATATGTACGGAGCCCACGGGGTCCCTGCCCAGTCATACGGCGGAGGCATCGGCGGCTCTAGTGGCCTCGCCCATTGTGAGCCGAACCCATTACCCTAGGGGGTTTCGGCAGAGTTGATGGTATCTCGGACCACACCAGCGAAGGGTCCTGCCAGGCCGGAGGTACGTTCGGCCAGTGCGGGCCGAAGCCTCTCATCGGAGAAGTCCAACACGGTGCGGGGTTTTGCCATTGGGGGCCAAAGTTGCCGTATAGGGGGCCCGACCACTGGGGCTCGAAGCTGCTGTACGGGAGATTCGGCCACTGTGGATCAAAACCACTGTGCGGAGTATCAGGCCACCGTGGACTGAAGCCTTCGTGCGGAGGGTTCGCCTGCTTTGGTCCAAAGCTACCCTCCGAGAGCCCTGGACCCTTCGGCTGCTTTAGCTTCTTAGTGTGTGGACCTGCTCCCTTGGCCCTTCTTTGATGCTTGTTCAACAGCATGTTATATGTTACCTTCGACCTCTTGTGAGCTTTAGCCGAAGGGGTATTAATGTTCCATTTCCACACTCCTACCTCGGGGTTCTTTGGTATGAGCATGCGAGTGCGTGGCTCCCCAACAATTACATCCTTTCCCCTAGCTGACTGGGCTTGTTCTGGCCGAATCAACACCTTTTTCTTGCCGAGCTCGACGGCGTTGACGAGAAAAGGATCTTTATCCACCTTCATCTTCGGATTATGGTCTATCTTCAATCGTCCTTCTTCTATGGCCGATTGTATCTGCCATCGAAAAACATTGCAGTCATTAGTATTATGTGAATGTGAATCATGCCACTTACAGTATGGATGCTTCTTTAACTCATCGGCAGGTGGAATGACTTGACCCTTAGGTAACCTGAGAAGCTGACTTGTTAAGAGAAAATCAAATATTTTATCACATTTAGTTATATCAAATGAGTACTTGACCTCACTAAGTCGATTCTTTGTGGGGGATGGTCGTAACTCAGAGCAGGTGACAAGTTTATTCTTATTGTTCCACACCCATTCGGCCGCGTACATATCGGCCGAATCCTCCTCTTCCGATTCTTCCTCGTCAGAACGTTCCATGATTTGGATTTCAGCCCTAGGCTTTCTAAATGTCTTAATAAACTTTTTATCTTTGGTTCGGCCTTCCTAGACCAGAGTCTGCTGTAAAACTTGGCTAACTTCTAAAAAGTTTTGGTTATCTAACCTTTCTTTGATTTCGGAATGCAACCCGTTAAAAGCTAGTTCCGCCAAGTCCCTCTCTGAAATATTAAGGCTAAAACATCGGTTTCTAGTATCCCTAAAACGCTTGATGTACTCAGAGGCGCTCTCGCTAGATTTCTGCTTAACCGATGTCAAATGTGAAAGCCTAAGTTATGTCTCACCCGTGTAGAAATAATCATGGAATTTCCGTTCTAAATCATCCCACGTTTGGATGGAGTTCGGCGGGAGCGATGAAAACCAATTGAAAGCGGTACCGGATAGCGAGAGAGAAAATAGTCTAACTTTTAGAGCATCTATCCCGCTAACTTCTCCACACTGTGCCAAAAATTGACTAACGTGCTCTAGTGTAGTTTTGCTACCCTCGCCATCGAACTTAGTGAATTCAGGGATTCTATAGCCGCGGGGGTAGGGCACTGTGTCAAGATGGTCGGGGTATGGCTTACGGTAAACCCTAACCCGTCCCTTGGGCACGAAGCTGGCACACTCTCTAAATAGTGCGCGGACCCGCTCCTCTATGTCATCTTGGCATGTTGCTTGTGCACGTCTCTCATGCGGAGGCGCGACACGTGTCCGGGTGCCTGCGCATGTGGTGTGGGCAGCACGGGCATCAGCGCGGGTAGTGGTGCGTGGTACGCAGTATTAGTTTGACCGTAGGTGTAATGATTGGTCTCGACCATAAGCGTTGAGGCTGGAGACATGACTGTGCTAGTGTTGTCGTTAGTCCTACCACATATGTGGTTTGCCGGGGGTGCACTAGCAATAGGAACCAGGGGTACGGCCTCAGTAAAGCCGAACCTCCTAAGAGTCGCCTCTACCTGGGAGCTGACTGTCGAATCTAAATGGTTGGCTAGCAAAGCACTAATGGCTTGATCTACTGATGCGGCTATTTTTTGCTCAATATCTAAAGAAGATAGACGAGGCGATACAGGTGTTACCTGGACATGAGCGAGGTCGGGGGTGATGATGTCGCGCTTGATGAAGCCCGCACGTGTCTTGACGTAGCCCCCAAGCATCATGTCTTGGAGTGCCTTTAACTTTGCCTCGATCTCTGCTCGGTCTTCTATGGGGATATCTTCAAGCGTAGGCATCAAGATGTTGCGGTTGTCGATATTCGCGCCTCCTATTGTGTCCATCGGCGGTGTAGACGTAGTAGTCGACGTAGATGTACAGGTGGCCGATGTAGATGTACTTGTCATGTTGGCGTAGCCTTCCCCAGCGGAGTCGCCAAAAAGTGTGTTGACACGGAAACGTGCCCCCGCACTTGGGTCAGTTCGATGATCCAAAAGTGCACAGATACTTAGGGACAAGCCTAAGCATGAAGTAGCACTGACGTCGCGTTCCGACTACCCTTAGTCGTGATAAGGGGGTGGAGTCGCCAGGCAATCAGATCACACAAAATAACCCAAGTAGCCTAAAGGAGTATATTAAACAGAATAAAATCAGCAAACCGGTCGGAGCCTATCTGCTTCGAAGTCTGACGCGAAGGGGTCACCGAAGTGTACCTTCAGCATCTGGTGCGAAGTGTTCCTCCGAAGGGTGCTTCGGCATTCGGACTGATCCGGCTGAAGATGGACTCCGAACGGATCTGGACGCAATGATCACCTCCGAACAGCGGGGTTCGGCGTGAGGTCTCTAATACAGCAAACTACAGAATAATGACGTGAGGACTACGCACAAGCGTAACTTCGTCCAGTGCGGAGTATGGTCGTGGCGAAGCCCGTTGCGACGAAGTGTGCTGGCGAAGCCTGTTGCCAGAGCCTGCAGTCCCGTCGAAGGGTGTCCTGGTGACCTCCGAAACCAATCTCTCAGCTCCAGACATGGCCGATGAAGTAACTCCGAACGTGGGAACCTGCAACAAAGAGAGTTTGAAGTACCAATTCGGCCTGAGGACCAAATTGTGCTAAGTGTTGCACTAGTAGCGAAGGTAGCAATCTGTTACGCAGATTAGCGGATACTTCACAGGCGAAGTAACAAGGTGATAGCAATCTATTACGTAGAGTAACAGATACTTCACAAGCGAAGTAACAACGGTTACCACTGTTCCGTAGTGGCCGGCGGAGGGCTTCCAGGAAAACCCACGAAGAGGTACAGGAAAATAAAGGTAAAGTAAATACGATCAAAGCTAGGGCTTTGGTTTGGTTTGAGTTGGGGGGGCCTCTACGCTGTCCTTGCCTCTCTATTTATAGGGGCTTAATTTCCAATCTAATCTGCTATTAACCCGACCGGATGGAGATAAAAACTGAGTTGGAATCGCATACAACTCCATCTCTGCCGAAGTGGGCTTCGGCCAGGCCCGTCGAGGCCTACTCCTCGGACCGAAGCTTCAGTGGCGTGGGCCTCCGAAGGCTTCCCGACCGAAGCCCATGGGCTGGCTAGAGGCTTTCGGAGCCCATGGCTCAATGGACTTCAGCCCTGTAGGGCTTCGGACGGACCCTGGACATGTGGATTTTCGGCCCAAATCACCAAAATTGATATTTTTACAATCTAGCCATTAATGCCATTTTTTGCTATCAACATCAGTATGACCTCTACATCATCGCCGTCCCTCTGTATCAGGCATTGGTGCAAAGTAGAAGGAATGTAGCAGTTTGTGTGAATCTCGTCACGCCCGAGCAGTACGTTGTAGTTACCTTACACGTCAACGACGAAGAATACTATTGGCAACGTCTTGTTGCCTACTGTCAACTCCATGGAGAGTACGCCCTTGGCCTTGGAACTCTCACCGTTGAAGTCGTTGAGCATTAGGTTAGTTTTCTTTAAGTCCTCCTCGTCCCTGCCAAGTTTCTTCAATAGCGAGTAAGGCATTATGTTAACAGTGGCGCCACCGTCAACAAGCATCCTAGAGATCGGCTTCCCATCAATGTGACCCTTGACATAGATAGGATTTAGATGACGAGTCGTATCCTCGGTTTCTCAAAAATAGCATTGCGTGGGCCGAGGTTCAATTGAGCGACCTCGACCTCATCTAGTGGTAGGGCTAACTCGGTGGGCATCATGATGACGTTGATGTCCATCGCCTGAGGTGCGGGCCCCTTAGACATGGGCATATAATCGTCGTCGAGTGTGTCATCATCGTCGCTCGCACTAGGAGTCGGGTTGGTTATCTCAACCGGCTTGATCCTCCATACCTGCCTTATAGCTGGCCGAGGGCGGATCTCCTCAAAGATAGTGTCTCGTTCCTTCTTGGCCTTTTTCTCGCGCATCTCATGTGATTGTAGGTGTTGTAGGCGTCTTTTCTGTGATTTGGAGATGCCCGGAGGTGCCCAGGATTGTTGTGCCTTGGTACTAGGCGCCACCATTATGTTTCTGTGATTTTTGGCTGAAGGGGTACTACCCAGGTCAGCCTCACATGTTTCACAATCGGAGGACCCTGCCAATCGGACCAACCTCGTTTGGCTGATCGGACCAGGCTCCGGCACTGGCCTCGGCTGGAGTAGGGGACTTACCTCCATCGGGCTTCGGCGAGGGGCCCCTCGGGATTGGGACTTCCTGAGACCCTACTTTGACTGTGATGGCTTCGAACTCCCTACCCTTCGCCTCTTCACGTTCATCTCCCTTGGCTCCGTCCTATGTGAATTGATTCGGAGGTACTATGGACAGCCTATGGACGATGTCTCCCTTCGCCACATCTGTTTGTCCCTGCCAGTTATAATACTTTGAAGGAAAACAAGGGACGACGTTATGTTGCGAAGGGTACTCTAGTTGTGACGTGTACGGAGCCCACGTGGTCCCTGCCCAATTATATGGCGGATGCATCAGTGGCTCCAATGGCTTCGCCCACTATGAGTCAAACCCATTACCCGGAGGGGGGTTCGGCCAAGTCGACGGTATCTCGGACCATATTAGCGAAGGGTCCTGCTAAGCCGGAGGTATATTCGGCCATTGTGGGCCGAAACCTCCCGCCGGAGGGTTCATCCAGAGCGGAGCCGAGTTCGGCCATTGGGGTCCGAACTCGTTCTACGTAAGGTTTGGCCACTGGAGTTCGAAGCCACTGTGTGGAGGGTTCGGCCACTGGGGTCCGAAGCCACCGTAGGGAGTGTTCGGCCATTGTGGCCTGAAGTCATCGTGTGGAGGGTTCGTCCACTGTGGTCCGAAGACATCCCCCGACTGTTTTGGCCCCTTTGGTTGACTTAGCTTTTTTGTGCAGGGGACTATTTCATTAGCCTTTCTTTGGTGCTTGTTCAATAGCATCTGATATGTCACCTTCGGCTTCTTTTGAGCCCTAGCCAAAGGAGACATGTTGACATTCCGTTTCCACACTCCTACTTCAGGGTTCTTAGGTACGAGTGTGCGCGTACGTGATTCTCCAACAATGACCGCTTTCCATTTAGTTGACTCGGCCTGCTCTAGCCGAATCAGCACCCTCCTCTCGTTGAGGTCGACGGTGTTCACGAGAAAGGGGTCTTTGTCCATCTTCATCTTTGGACTGGGGTCTATTTTCAATGGTCCTTCCTCTATAACCGATTGAACCCGTCGACGAAAAACATTGCAGTCGTTAGTATAATGTGAATGTGAATCGTGCCACTTACAATAGGGGCGTTTATTTAGCTCATCGGTAGATGGAATGACTTGGCCTTTAGGCAACATGAGAAGCTAGTTCTACAAGAGGAAATCAAATATTTTATCACACTTAGTTATATCAAACGAGTATTTGACTTCGCTAGGCCGATTCTTGGTTGGAGACCGCCGTAACTCAGAGCAAGTAACGGGTTTGCTCTTAGCGTTCCAAACCCATTCGGCCACGTACATGTCAGCCGAATCTTCTTCCTCCTCTGATTCGTCCTCATCGGAGTGTTCCATGACGTGGACTTCAGCCCTAGGCTTGTTAAATGTCTTAATGAACTTTTTATCCTTGGCTCGGCCTTCCTGGACCAGGGCCAATTGCATGACTTGGCTAACTTCTAAAAAGTGTTGGTTGTCGAGTCTCTCTTTAATTTCAGAGCATAGCCCACTAAAAGCTAGATCCGCCAAATCCCTTTCCGAAATATTAAGACTAAAACACCGGTTTTTGGTATCTCGAAAGTGCTTGATATACTCAGAGACGCTCTCGCTAGATTTTTGTCTAACCGATGTCATGTGTGAAAGTCTAAGTTATGTTTCACCCGTATAAAAATAGTCATGGAACTTCTGTTCCAATTCAGCCCATGTTTGGATAGAGTTTGGCGGGAGCGCCGAAAACCAAGTGAAAGCGGTGCTGGATAGCGAGAGGGAAAACAACCTAAGTTTCAAAGCATCCGACCCACTAGCTTCCCCACACTGTGCTAAAAATTGAATGACATGCTCTAGTGTGGTTTTGTTACCCTCACCGTCGAATTTGGTGAATTCAGGGACTCTATAGCCACGACGTGTTCCTCCTCATGCGCTATCTAGGGATGTCCGGCGTGTTCGAGCCTATGCGCTCGTGCTTATGGCACGGGCAACGAGGGAAAAACTATCACAGGAATGGGTGGAGGTGGCGCATAGTAGATAGCGTTGGTCTGGCCGTAAGCATGGTGACTGGTCTCGGGCATAGATATCGAGGCCGGAGACACAATGGTTTTGCCGGTACTACCATCAGTTCTACTGTAAATGTGATTTATCGGAGGTATGCTAGCAATCGGAGCTAGAGGTATGGCCTCGATAAAGCCGAACCTTCTAAGTGTTGCCTCTACTTGAGAGCTAACTGCCGAATCTAGATGGTTGGCTAGCGAAGCACTAACAACTTGGTCTACCGACGCGGCTATTTTTTGCTCAATCTCTAAAGAAGATAATTGAGGCGATACTGGTGTTACCAGGGTCCGAGCGAGGTTGGGGATGTTGACGTCGCCCTTGATGAAGCCCGTGCATGTCTTGACGTAGATTCCAAGCATGAGGACTTGTAGTGCCTTCATCTTCGCCTCGATCTCTGCTTGGTCTTCTTCGGGGATATCTTCAAGGGTAGGCGTCATGATGTTGCGGTTGTCGATATCTGCGCCCCCCCCCATGGGATCCATTGGCGATGTAGACGTAGTAGTCATTGTAGATGTACCGGAGGCCGATGTAGATGTACCCATCATGTTGGCGTAGACCTCCCCAGCGGAGTCGCCAAAAAGTGTGTTGACATGAAAACGTGCCCCCGCACTTGGGTCATTTTGACGATTCAAAAGTGTGTGGATACTTAGGGACAAACCTAAGCGTAACACAACACTGACGTTGCGTTCCGACTACCCTTAACAGTGGCAAGGGGGTGGAGTCACCAGGTAATCAGATCACACAGAAATAATCAGATTAGCCAAAAAGAAATATATTAAATAAAGTAAACCAACAAGCTGAACGGAGCCTAACTGATTCGAAGTGTACTGTGCGAAGGGTATCGCCGAAGGTAGCCTTCGGCGTGTGATGCGAAGGGTCTCGTCGAAGGTAGCATTCGGCGTCTGATGTGAAGGATCTTGCCAAAGGTAGTCGACGTTCGGACTGATCCGGCCGAAGGCAGGCTCTGAACAGATCTTGACGTGAAATCACCTCTGAATAGCGGGGTTCGGCGTGAAGTCTCTAACATGACAAATATCCCAACGCAACGCGCTGGCGTGACCTCGTCCGGAGTGAAGTATGTGCGTGGCGAAGTTTGATGTGATGAAGCCTACTACGGAGTGTGTTGGTGTGTAGGACTCGGTCAAACCGACAACAGTGTGACGGTCCGGCACGGGTAGTCGAAGCAGTATTCCGGACGAAGGGTATTCTAACAGCCTCCGAAACCAGTCTCCTAGCTCCGGACACCTCTAGCAAAGGGGCTCCGAATGTGGAAACCTTCAACAGAACAGAGATCAAGTGCCAATTCGGCCTGGATACAGAATTTTCGAAGTATTGCAATAGAGGAACGAAGGTAGCAATCTGTTACGTAGATTAACTGATACTTCATAGGCGAAGTAACAAGGCGATAGCAATCTGTTATGTATATTAATGGGTACTTCATAAATGAAGTAGCAAGGATTACCACTGTTTTGATGTGGCCGGCAGAGGGCTTCTAGGTAAACCCATGAAGGTTGCAGAAAGGTAAATAAAAGTAAAGGTACGGTTCAAAGCTAGGGCTTTGTGATTGATTTGTGTTGGGGAGGGTTAATGAACCGGCCTATTGGGGGAAGTTACTCTATTTCCAAGACTTAAAGAGTAACCCTTCGTTGGCTGAGTGAGGATCCCGAAGGTGGCGGACTGCTGTTCGAAGCATACGTCGCCACGACCGGAGGGTGCCACGGTGCGAAGTCCTAGAGAACCCTCCAAAGGGAAGATGGAGGCCTCGAAGCAGAAGGACATGATTGATTGGATGTTCAGCTTATCCATCTACCTTGCAGCACTTTACCGTGTATAACCTTGTTTATAATATCGAATAGTTTCTACTATGTCGGTTGTAATTTAGGGGTAAATAGGTCTTTTCCTTATGCTTTTTTCCCTATAAATACCCCCCATTGTACCTTGTAAAAGGGGGATCCAGAACAAGTTGTTCATCCACACTCATTCGGGCCACTTGAGCTATTATCCATTACGGAGGCTCAAGCTAGTCCTAAAGCACAAACTTCCTGTTTGTTTGTTCTTGATTACCAAGAACCTGTTGGCGTAACATTTGCGCCAACAGTTGGCGTCGTCCGTGGGGACCAAGTTCTAAAAGCTTGTTCTCTACTGCTGACTGCACTCCAAAGAGCACTTACGGAGGGAGCCTCGGAGTCCCAAGACTCCGCGCACCCTTCAGTTAAGGGCTTCTTAGTGCAGCTCGAGGGCCTTCTCTCGACCCCTCGAGTCGTTCGAAGTCCTCCATCTCCAAGACATCTTAACGGCTAGCTATGCCTCCGAAGCGTGGCCAGGCCTCAGGTCCTCTTCGAAGGTCCCCTCGGACCAATGGAGCCAGACCCTCAGCTAATCCGGCGATTCCTGCAGAGACCGCTGGGCGTCGAGCGCCCCGGGGCCCTCTGCCTCCTCCTACGGTGCTTCAGACCGACTACGCAGCTAGCCGGGATCCAGAAGTGCCCTCCGACGAAGACGAAGGCCCTCCCGAAACCGAGGCTACGCAGCTAGCCAGGCTTCAGGAGGAGGTATCCAGGTGGAGGCAAGAGGCCGCCGATCGCCTCCGCACTCAAGCTTCCACCGAAACTCCAGGGGGGCCTCAAGACGATAGAACCCGTAATCCCCCAGAAGTTATCCAAGTCCCGGAGGAAGCCGAGAATGCATCCTTCGATAATGAATCTCCGTTACACCCTGATCTGCAGAGAGTGCCTTTCGACCCCAGATTCAAGGCCTCGAAGTTGCACAAGTACTCCGGGGGGTCGGACCCCGGAGAGTTCGCCCGCTCTTACGCCCTGGCAATAGAAGCAAGCGGAGGGGTGCGAAGCACCATGGCAAAATGCTTCCCCCTCGCTCTCGAAGGCGTGGCACTCCACTGGTTCTGGTCCCTAAAGCCAGGATCGATCAGTTCATGGGAGCAGCTAAAAAAGAAATTTGTGAGCAACTTCCAAGGTACCTTCGTGGCCCCGATGTCCACAGGAAGTTTGTTTCAGGTAAAGCAGCGGGTGGGAGAAACCCTCTGGGAGTACTTCACGCGCTTCGCCCACACCAAGTCACAGATCAAGGGCCTGTCTACCTCCTCGGTAGTTGATGCTGCCCGTGAAGGGGTGCTGAACCCCGACCTCCTCAGCAAACTCCATCGGAAGCCGGTGACGTCTGTGGCACAGCTCATGGCATACTTCGAACAGTATGCCAAGGCGGAGGAAGGATGTCTTCGGCGAGTTGAAGCACCATTGCCCACCCTCCGAGAAGTCAAAAGGGAGCTTGAAGCCTCCGCTACACTGCAACCTCCACAAGACAACCGCTTCAACGAGAACAAGCGAGGAAAGAAGCATTTCCGCTCGGAGGTGCTAAACATTGCACCTTCAGCCTCGAAGGCACCTGCCAACTTCCAGCAGGTGAAAAATTTCAAGGCTGGGCCACCAAAGCCTCAAGAAAGGATGCCTGGCAGGCGCTAGAGTTTTTTCTGTTGTGTGCATGGCGACAATAGAAGCCATGACACGAAGGATTGCAAGGCAGTATTGGCCCTTCGGGGCGACTACCTTGAGCGAAATACCGGGTGGGGTACTTCGGATCGGGCCCCACCGTCGGCACGCTCGGAGCCTGTTCAAACTGTGGCCCGAGCCGGTGCCCTCGAAGCCCCCATGCGGCTACCGGTGGCTAGTATTATGCCACCACCAAAGCAAGAAGACCCGCAAGACCGCGGCAAGAGAGTGGTCCTGCCCATCTCCGGAGGGGGGACCCTCGGAAGCATGTCCAAGAGACAGCGCCGCGAGTACGTCCGCGAGGTCGGGCACATTGGGACCTCGAGTTCCGCCGAAGGGATGCCAGAATGGTCCCGTATGCCCATCTCATTCACAGCCAGCGACGCGGCGGGGGTGAAGTTCCCCCATGCTGACCCATTAGTCATCTCTGCTGATATAGCAGGAGCAGACGTTCGAAGGATCCTGGTAGACGGCGGGAGCTCCGCAGACATACTCTTCGTCCAAGACTTCGACCAGATGTGCATACCTCGGAAGCATCTGCTTCCAGCAGCTCGGCCGCTTCAAGGGTTCTCAGGACCGCCTCTCGATGCCCTCGGCCAGATAGGCCTCGAGGTTGCCTTCGGAGAGGGGCCTTTGGCCCGAGTAGAAGAGGTGGTCTTCGATGTGGTTGATGCCCCTTACGCTTACAATGCTATCTTCGGTCGAGGGATGTTGAACCAGTTCGGGGCTGTAGCACATCACAACTACCTTTGTCTCAAAATGCCCACGCAAGGTGGAGTGCTTACTATTTCAGGAGACCAAGCTGTAGCCAGGAGGACAGAGTATGGCCATGGGCAGCCATTGGACCCCCGACAAGTGCATAATGTGGCGGAAAGCGCCGAAGAAGTACCGGAGGCCTTGAACCTTCCGAAGGGATCTTCGCTCAAGCCAAGCCCGGAGGGTGATGTCGAGACAAGAATAATCTTGAAAGATGGCAAAGAGTACCCAGTGAAATTTGGCAAGGGGCTATCTCCAGAAATAACCGCATCGTTAGAAGAAGTCGTCAGGAAAAATCTAGACATATTTGCTTGGACCGACGAAGACATCACCGGGGTCGATCGAAGCATCATCGAGCATAGTCTGCTCGTCAACCCGAAGGCCAAGCTGGTGCGCCAGGGGCTCCGCAAGCTGTCAGCAGAAAGAGCAAGCCTAGCCAAGGCCAAAGTAGAAAAATTGTTAAGGGCTGGCATTATCAGGGAGGTAGCCCATACTGAGTGGTTGGCTAACCCTGTTTTTGTAAGAAAAAGGACTCGAACAAGTGGCGCATGTGTATTGACTTCACCTCGTTGAATAAAGCATACCCGCGAGACCCCTACCCAATGCCCCGAATAGATCAATTGATAGATTCCACAGCCGGCTCCGAATTATTAAGCTTCCTCGACGCTTATTGCGGGTACCATCAAGTATGGCTGAAGCGCGAAGACGAAGCCAAGACAAGCTTTATAACTCCTTCCGGAGTATTCTGTTGTGTAAGAATGCCCTTTGGTTTACGGAATGCCGGAGCCACCTTTTCTCGCTTAATAGCTAAGGCTCTAGGTCATCAGATAGGTCGCAATGTCGAAGCCTATATGGACGATATTGTAATAAAAAGTGCTCAAAAGCACCGGCATAGCTTAGATCTAGCTGAAACATTTGAGAGCCTCCGAGCATGTGGAGTACGCCTCAACCCCGAAAAATGTATATTCGGGGCACAAGCAGGAAAGCTGCTAGGATACTTAGTTTCGAGCAGGGGGATCGAAGCTAGCCCAACACAAATAAGTGCGCTGCAAAGGATGGCTCCGCCAGAGAATTTGAAACAAGTACAGAAGCTAGCAGGAAGGCTCGCAGCACTCAGCAGGTTCCTGTCCAGGTCGGCAGAGCGGAGCCTCCCAATTTTCAAGGCACTGAAGGGGTCCAAAAGCTTCAGCTGGACGCCGGAGTGCCAGAAGAGCTTCGAGGATATAAAAGCATACCTCGGCACACTATCAACCTTAACTGTTCCCCTTCCAGGGGAAACACTGCTTTTATATCTTGCAGCAACGAGTTCAGCAGTAAGCGCAATGCTGGTCCGAGAGGTCGAGCTTAAAGGGAAGCTGGTGCAAAACCCAATTTATTTTGTGTCGGAGGCATTATCCGGAGCCAAGGTCAGATACTCCGAGCTCGAGAAGTTTGCTTATGCCCTAGTAATGGCCTCGCGAAAGCTAAGGCATTATTTCTTGGCGCATAACCTCATCGTTCCTACGTCGTATCCTCTCGGGGATATGCTCCGAAACAAAGATTCCACAGGCAGGGTTGGAAAATGGGCAGTCGAGCTGACACCCTTCAAAATCTCCTTCACGGCGAGGACAGCTGTTAAATCTCAAATTATAGCAGATTTCGTAGCAGAGTGGACTCCATCTGCAATCTGGACCCCGGAGGAACCCTCCGAAGGTTTTTGGACAATATTCTCTGATGGAGCTTATCAAGCATCAGGTGCTAGAGCAGGGGCCATCATCTTGTCACCATCAGGGCAAAAGGCTATGTATTCCGCAAGGCTCAACTTCAGAACCACTAATAACATTGCCGAGTATGAAGGAATCTTGCTAGGCCTCCGAAAGGCTAAAGCGCTCGGAGCTACAAGAATAGTGATCAAGACAGTTTCCCAAGTCGTCGCGGGGATATTGACAAAAGCTTTCAAGCAAAAAACCCACATCTCGCGCAATACCTTCAAGAAATCCGCAAGGCCGAAGCAGCATTCAAAGGGTTTACAGTTCGAAGCATCCCTCGGGCAGAGAATCAACTTGCAGATATTCTTGCAAAGGCTGCAGCAGGAGCGGTGGACCTCCCGGAGGGTGCTTTCTACGAGGAGTTAGAGCAGCCAGCGGCTGACCAAATACCCTCATCAGAAGTAATGTGCATTCCAACTACAGATTGGCGAGCTCCGATAATAAGCATGTTGCAAAGTAGCATGGACCCTCCGGAAGGCCCAGAAGCTCGAAGGTTGCAAGCAAGAGCTCGAAATTACAAGCTTATTGATGAAGTGCTATACAAGGCCGGAGTGTGCTCACCCCTACTTCGATGCATCTCACAGCCCGAAGGTCAAGACATACTTCGGGGCATCCACAAAGGACTGTGCGGAGGTCATTTAGCCCCTCGAGCGCTAGCAGGCAAGACGCTTCGGCAAGGGTTTTACTGGCCAACAATTGTAAGAGACGCAGAAGAACTAGTTCGAACATGCCAAGGCTGCCAGTGGATGGGCAGACGGAGCCATCGCCCGCCAGCTCAGCTTCAAGTTATTGCCCCAGTATGGCCAATGGCTAGATGGGGCATGGACCTCATAGGCCCTTTCCCAGTAGCAAAAGGCGGTTTGAAATTTGCGGTAGTAGCAATCGAATATTTCTCAAAATGGGTGGAAGCGGAGCCGCTAACAGCTATCACCTCGAGGAACGTGCAAAAATTCTTCTGGCAGAGTATTATATGCAGGTTCGGAGTTCCCAGAGAGTTGACGGTGGATAATGGAACCCAGTTCGAAGATGATACCTTTCAAACATTTTGTGAAGAACTAGTCATTAAGCTATGCTTCGTAGCAGTGCGACATCCGTAGTCCAACGGAGCCATCGAGCGAGCCAACGGGAACATCCTCTCCGGGTTAAATCGCCGAATTGTAGGATTGGCCAAGGGGCTGTGGGTCGAATAACTACCTAAAATCTTATGGTCCATCCGAACCACTCAAACTAGATCAACAGGTTTCACACCATTCAGATTGCTCTTCGGAGATGAAGCCATGACTCCTACGGAGCTCAGAGGGGAGTCGCTTCGCGTAATTCAACCCGGGGACGAAGATGATCGGAGTACTTCACTAGATCTGTCAGAAGAAACAAGGCTTCGAGCTGTCGCCAACCTGACTAAGTACCAGGAGCACACCAAAACGTGGTATGACCCGAAAGTTAGATTAAGTAAGTTAAAGCCGGGTCATCTAGTATTGCGAAGTGTAATAGCTCCGGGGAAGCTAGGAAACAAATGGGAAGGACCATATGTTATCTTACGCTCAGGACGCCCCGGATCGTTTAAATTAGCTAATTTAAAATGGGAAGAGTTGAAACATGCATGTCATGCGGAGCATCTTAAGCGATATTACGCTTAAGACCTCCTTGTAATCACTTGTAGCACTTTCCTTTCTATAAATAAAGATAAGGGTTGAAACCTGTTTTGCTCTTTGAATATCCCTTACTCCTGATGGACGCATTGGGAGGACGGTGATGCTGGTAGAGCCAAGCATTTTTCTCAAGACCCAAGGGGCTGCCTCCGAACCATTGGTTCAGTGGCTCCGCCAACCTACGGATTCCAGGCTCCAGCTTGTTAGGATCCGTAGAAGAGTCTAAGGACTTTAAAGAAAACAGATTTTCAGCCTCCGGGTGCGAAGTATCTGTAAAAGAGCCGAAGGTGGCCAACCTACGGATTCCAGGCTCCGGCTTGTTAGGATCCGTAGAAGAGTCTAAGGACTTTAAAGAAAACATATTTTCAGCCTCCGGGTGCGAAGTATCTGTAAAAGAGCCGAAGGTGGCCAACCTACGGATTCCAGGCTACGGCTTGTTAGGATCTGGACAAGAGTCAGCGAGCAAATTTTTAGTCTTCGAAAGCAAATGATAAGTACAAAGTTCGAAGCATGCAGGTGTTCGGACAGTCATTGTGCCTAGCGAACCCTTTTCTATGGTAAAGGCTCCGCCACCCACAAGGGGGGTCGGAAGGTACGAGTCACACAGCATACTTTCGAAGCATTTCGCATTAAATCATTATAATTATACACATCAAGAGAAATTTTTGTCTAAACCTAAATAAAATCGGAGACCCTTTCGGCCCCTAGAGCTACCCCTGTGGCTACTTTGCCCTTCGGAACTTGAAGCCACCGAAGTCGTCCTTTTAGTCCGGGTACTTCTCTTTTTCTTCAAGGCTCGCAGTTTCCTCTGCTCCTCTTGAAGCTCAGCCCATGTCAGGAGCCTTTCGGAGTCAGCCTCCGCAGGGTCTTCAGCTCGGTACTCCGAGTCGGACCAGTCAATAGGTTCGGAAGACGAGGACCCCTCTGTCTTCTCTTCCTCTTTAATATAAGCTAAGACGTCCCTTCGAACTTCAAGGGTGATCTCCCCCTCATCTCCACGAGGAACAGAAAAGCGGGAGCGGCGGTAAGGCCTCAAACCCTCGAGGTTTGCCCACTCCTTTCGGAGCTCATCGGTAATTTCCAGAAGTTCGAAGTCAGGGCTCGAAGGGCATGACAAAACCTAAAAAATAGCAGAACACCCAAGACAAGTTCCCGTTTATAACTTTTTCATTAATAAAAACAGGGTTTACAGGGCTTCATATACATAACAGTCCTAAGCGGCTAGACCTGCGGGTCGGTCGGCGGAGCAGGAACCGAAGGGGCTGGCGCAGCAGGAAGTGGTGGCCTTGTCTGCGCTTGCTTCTGCCGACGGGCCTCGTCAATCCAAGCCTTAGCTGCGGCCTTATGATCCGTCTTCCAGGTCAACCGGAAGGCCTCCCAGGCCGAAGCCACCTCCGAAGATGGCCGCAGCAAGTCGTTGTTCGCAAAGCCTCCAGGAGACGAGCCTTCGACTGAGCCAAGGGGGATCCGAAGGGATTCAAGATGACGAAGAACCCCGATACCAGCACATTGTCCGGAGATTTCCCCGTACCGAATACCGGAGTTCTTCATCAACGACGAAGCAACCTGGATCCTCGTCAGCTTCCGGTCAAGGGGCTCGTGGGTTGCAGCAGAAGCCGAAGGGCACATGGTGCCAAAGTACTCCAGCGTACCCTGGAGGGCTTCCAAGGTACGGTCCGCAGTACTAGAATTCTTCTTCTCCGCTGCTTCCAGGCCTGCAGCAGTCGCGCCCACTTCGGCCACCCGGAGCATCAAAGAACTCTTGAGGGCCATCGCCTGGCTAAGAGCTCCCCGAAGTTCTACCAGCTGCGCACTTGAGGTAGCGGCCTCTTGGCGGAGCCTTTCAACCTCCGCTCGAAGGACAACGCGCTCGGCCTCGACCTCCTGGGCAGACGAACGGAGGGCTCCGAGGGATTCGTCCGACGCCGCCCTAGCCCTCCGTTCCTCCAACACTTCCTCCTCCAGCCTGAGGGATCTCCTGGTGGAGTCGTTAAGAGCCGTCTGAAGGGTAGTGACCTTCCGTTTAAGTCGATTAACTTCGACCTCGTTGGAAGTCGCTGCCGCTCTAGCAAGAACAAATTGCTGCAAAAAGAACTAAGTAAGTACTAAAGTATTTATGACTACTAAAGCGAAGTAGCTATGGTGTCTTTTTTACACCTGAAGGGCGGCCCTTTCGAGGGCTGTGTTGAGCCTCAAAGCCCTGGCCTCGCTCAAGACGGAGATCAACTCCGAATTGGCAATGTCTTGGCTTCTCTCAGCCAGGGGCTCCATAAGTCTTCGGAGGCCACTCCGGTGCTCCAGGAACGGAGCCAGCAGAGGAAGCCAAGACAGAGGCTAGAAATACTCTTACCTCGCCCCGGCACAAAGGAGGGCGAAGCAGGAGTACCCCGGCCATCGGCAACCACCTCTTCAACCCGAACCGCAGCGGCGGAGGCGACCTCAGTGGTCGAGGTAGCCACGACAGGAGTGACCTCCGTCGCCAACTCCATCCCGGCGAGCACGTCGTCTGCCCCGAAAGACACATTCTCCGCCGCCAAATCCGGAGCGTCCAGAGGCGCGGAGGGATTCGCTCGGAGGACAGCCTCCGAAGACGCAGGGGCTTCGGACGCCGCCAAAGCATCGACACCCGAAGAGGTACCTATTTCAATAACAAAATCCATAAGCATGTTTTCACAGACAGCAAGCAGGTATTGAGTATAAAAGGGAGGAGCTTCGAGAAAAACCTCCGGGAGCTTCGTGGGGAAGGATTGCTGGATCCTCCAGGGCTTCGTACATCTGGAGGATGTCGGCGAAGTCATCCCCCGAGGTCCTGCCCTCAACATTTTCCATCGGAGCCACGGCCTCCGCAGGGACCACCTCGGGTGCGGGCAAGTTGGGAGTAGGGGAATCCGACTCCACCTGAACGATGACGGGCGCAGCAGGAGCAGTAGGAGCCACGCTTACCACCTCCTCGACGGAGGTGGGACGAGGGACTTCCCCTGTATCTTCGTCACCCAGGAGGTAGGCTTCAAAGGCCGCTGCTGTCTAACCGTCGGAGTCCTCTACCTCTTCGGAGGCCGAGCTTTGAGCACCCGGCGACGAGACAGACGAGGCGGGCGCCAACTCCGAAGGGTGCTTCGCTACTTTCTTCCTTCGAAGTGGCTGTTTGCCGGCCTTTTTGGAGGGCTCGGCAGCGGCTTTCCTCTTACGGCCAACTACTCCGGTCGGAGCGAAGTCAGGAAGAGCCGGGGGCTCCATGCCGAGAGCCCTCCACACTCTGTTGGATCGCTCCCAGCTCCCCACCAGCTCCAACCTTCTCTGCCTCTCGGCCACCGAAGGGGCTCCGAGAACTCGTTCGGTGGCCCGAACTATGTCCTCCGGAGCCAATACCAGAGGCGCCACTGAAAGAAAAAGGTATGAGAATATAAGTATAATTGATTTCTTCGTTCAAATATGATGCAGCAAGGAGAAGGTTTACCTAAGTTTCGGAGGTCCCCATCCGAAGCTTGTGGGAACACAATCGGCCAGTTGGCTCCGAGGGGAGGGATCCGAAGAGAGACGAACTCCTCAGCCAAGTCGCGCATGCTCATACGACAAGCCACCGAGGTAAGCAACCCTAGCCTCGTCGAGAGCAGGCTAGGGTTCGGAGAGATATCCGCCTCCTTCCGGTACCAGATCTCCTGGAGAGGACCAGCGAGGGGGGAGTCCTCTCCGACTTCGGCATAAAACCACCGAAGTATCCAGTTGGTGTACCATCTATCGTTTATAGCTTTGGAAGGAAAGCGGAGGGCGTGCTCCCTCCGCAGCTGGAAGTTGACGCTGCCGAAGGCTATCGTCACCTTGGAGTCCCCTGGCCCGTCTTGTGGCTTCGGTTGGCATATGGCTTCGTGGGTCGCAGCGAAGATTTCAGAGCGTCCTTCGCACCCCTCCGCCCGGAGCGCCCATTCGAAGATGGCCAATCGGGCGATGGCGTTTGGGGACAGTTGAGGCAGGGTGATATGGAACAAGTCCAACACCTCTGCCAAGAAGTCCACGGCCGGCAGCCCCAGGCCTGCTTCGAAGAATGCTTCGAAGATCACCACCTCTCCGCTCCTCGGCCTTGGAGTCGACTCCGTCCCGGGGACTCGGGTCCTCAACCCAGCGCCCAACCTTCCATCCACCGCTTCTTCAATGGACTCGGCGGTGCTCAAGGATTGGCCGATGATGAAGCTTTGAGCAATCTTCTTCTTAGAGGGCGGACGGAGCGCCCGAGGATTCTTGGGCCAAGCACCGCTCGGAGCCCCCGCCATTGCCGCTGCTGCCGAAGTGGCCCACGCCTGCCTCTGCGCCAAGGTGTTGGCCGCTGCAGGGGTGGTGTGGCTAGTTCTCGCCATTGCGCTCAAACGTTCAAGAGTTTGGAAGATTGGGGGAAAGGTGAATCGCGGGTGATGAATGCGGTAAAAAATCTCGGTTAATCTCCGTCTTCCCCTTTTATAACCACGCGACCAGTACTACTCTTCGGTTGATTTCACATTGCAGGTTCTGCTTCCGTCACCGACAAGTGGGTCTGGTAATTGGAACGGCGTATAACCGCTGTAAAAATCGACCGTTACCTTTTTTGCAGAAGGTAACGGCTACTTGCGCCGTAACTGTCACTTTGACGGCGCCCCACGACATTCGCTCTCTGGAACCGTCTCCACGACGTGGGTACTCCGTAACCGTCTCCATGACGCTCACACTATGAAACCGTTCCATTCCCAGGGAACTTTCTCACTGTATCAAGAACTCGAAGACGAAGGTTCGAAAGTATTGGGTCCAAAATCCTGGGCTAAGTCACAGCATCTTCAAATCCTCTTTAAGCCTCAGAAATTAGAAATGTTCTTTTCGTATACTGCCTTCTTACTAAAACAAGTTAACTACAGAAAGTCGTATTCGAGGGGCTACTGCTGGGGGAAGTTACTCTATTTCCAAGACTTAAAGAATAACCCTTCGTTGGCTGAGTGAGGATCCCGAAGGTGGCGGACTGCTGTTCGAAGCATACGTCGCCACGACCGGAGGGTGCCACGGTGCGAAGTCATGTTCAGCTTATCCATCTACCTTGCAGCACTTTACCGTGTATAACCTTGTTTATAATATCGAATAGTTTCTACTATGTCGGTTGTAATTTAGGGATAAATAGGTCTTTTCCTTAAGCTTTTTGCCCTATAAATACCCCCCATTGTACCTTGTAAAAGGGGATCCAGAACAAGTTGTTCATCCACACTCATTCGGGCCACTTGAGCTATTATCCATTACGGAGGCTCAAGCTAGTCCTAAAGCACAAACTTCCTATTTGTTCGTTCTTGATTACCGAGAACCTGTTGGCGTAACATTTGCACCAACACGGCCTCACCCCTATATTTATAGGGGCTACTCTTCTAATTTCTAAGATTAATCTAGTAGGATTCGACCTAATCATGTTTTTAGGGATAAAATATAGCCAGAATCAGACTCAAACTCTATCTCCAAACATCCTGAAGTGGGCCTTCGGTAGGGCTTGTCGAAGCCTGATCCTCGGGCCGAAGCTTCGGCGAGAAAGGTCTCCGAAGGCCTTCGGGCCAAAGGTAGCAGGCCACTGGAAGGCTTCCAAAGCCTAGAGCTCAATGGGCCTTCGGCCCTGTAGAGATTCGGCCCAATCTAGGACATGTGTATTTTTGGCCCAAATTACCAAAATTGATATTTTGACAATCTAGGACCTTCCCAACTAGGCGACCATTTACCAAATTTAGGGCTCTTAGTGCTTAAGGGCAAAATCGTCTTCCAAATCAAATCATCAACTTGAAACGATTTTGGTTTAACTTTCTTGTTGTAGTATCTAGCTACTCTTCTTTTGTCCTTCTCTATAGCCTCTAAAGCCCTTAACCTCTTATCGATCACTTCTTCTAATTCGTCTTTCAAAAGAGTTTCATATTCATCGACCGATAAGCCTTCTTGCTTTAGAACTATTAAAGAGCCAAGATCTACTTCTATGGGTAGAACAACCTCTTGCCCATATACCAACTCATATGGACTAACTTAATGCCATTTTTTGCTATCTACAGTAGGAAATCCAACACAACGCGCTGGCGCGACTTCATCCGATGCGGAGTGTAGGCGTGATGAGGCTCAGGGCGAAGTACCGGTACGACGAAGCCTGATGCGGAGTGTCTTGACGTGGCCCCGGCAAGGAGCAGCCCTGATGCGGAGTTGCTCCGGTACGCAGAACTTGACCAGACCGATAACAGTGTGATGGGTCCGGCACGGGTAGTTGAAGCATGGTTCCGCTGAAGGGTGTTCTGGCAACCTCCGAAACCAGTTTCTTGGCTCAGGACACCTTCGGTGAAGGGGCTCCGAGCATGAAAACCTACAACAGAACAGAGATCAAGTGCTAATTCGGCCTGGAGACAGAATTTACGAAGTGTTGCAGTAGAGAAACGAATGTAGCAATCAGTTACGTAGATTAACGGATGGTTCGCAGGTGAGCCAATAAGGCGATAGCAATCTGTTACGTAGATTAACGGGTACTTCACAAGAGAAGTAACAAGGCTTACCATTGTTTCGAAGTAACTAGGGTTTGAAGTTGATTTGTTGTACGGGGCCTGATGAACCGGTCTCACCCCTATATTTATAGGGGTTAGTCTTCTTATCTCTAATACTAATCTGATAAGATTCGGCCTAATCAAGTTTAGGGATAAAAAGACTAGAATGAATATCAAACTCTATCTCCGAAGCCAGCCCGAAGTGGGCCTTCGGCAGGCCTGCCGAAGCCTGCTACTCGGGTCGAAGCTTCGGCAACGCAAGCCTCCGATGAGTCTTCAGGTCAAAACTAGCAGGCCGCTAAAAGGCCTTCGAAGCCCAATGTTGATGGGCCTTCGGTCCTATAAGGCTTTGGCCTGTACCAAGACTTGTATATTTTTGGCCCAAATTACCAAAATCAATTTTTTGACAATCTTGACCATTAATGCCACTTTTTGCTATCAACGGGTGGCTACGTCTAATCTAGGCTTATTGTTGTCCCCAAGACATCCTCCTCCTCTTCTTATATAGGGCTAAGGGCCCCTAGGTCATGCTTATCCCAAAATCCTAAAAATCATAACAGATCCAATCTGTTTGACCACGTCGGAACTTCCGATCCTGTATCGGAACTTCTGACATGGTATTTTAGGTCTCCTGATACAGTACGACACTCAATAGATCCAATCTGTTATCGCCCACCTCAGAACTTCCGATACTATATTGGAACATCCAATCAATACAAATTTCCCCGATTCTGAATCGAAACTTCTGGCTCATCGGAACTTCCGAGACCATATCGGAACATCTGAAGCAATAATTGCTCTCTGTATCGAGACCAGAAAATAAAAGGAACTTCTGATACTTACTATCAGAACTTCCGATCCATGGAATTTTCTTGGTCATATCCTTCAATCTCCCACTTGCACAAGAACCAATTCTTTGCATGTTTTTAATCCATCCTCTTAAGTGTGTGACCTGATAGGTTGATATACTAACGGTTGTTCACTGGAAACCGTTTCCGACTCACTGATCAATAGCGGTACCTAGCAGCACGTATTGACCCTCGAAAGCATACAAAATCAAATTTTCATGAACCTTGATATACTCAAGCACTAGTCCCTTTACCATGCATCGTTAGTCAATCTCAAGGCGAGATATGTGCCACCCTTGTTGGTTAACTTGACATTTTCACTCGATCAAGTATCGGATTCAAATCATGACTAACTCCTTAGTCATAGTGGCATGGCCATGCACTTTTCCAATCTAGTACCTCGAGGGGCCCAGAGACAACTCTCCCATTATTAGGAGTGGTAAATTCAATCTTGACCGCTCACATCCCAAGACATGTTTCACAACACACCTGAAAACGACCCTTATTACTACCATGTTACGGAATAGCGTTAGGAAGCATCTAAGTGTGTCACTATGCATTCTGGAATCAAATGATGATCTCAGGTCCAAGGACTCTGCAAATACACCATTTGAGATGACAACTATTGGCACATAACAATATCAGCAGTATCTCAAGTGGGTCTGTCCAACACCATGTTCACCAACATGTGTCCACATCACTGATTTGACATTTCTATGTCTATGATATGTGAAACACAATCATCAATCAGTCGGATGTGTTAATCCATGTGTCATCATTGTCCCACATGATGACAAGATTAGGAACCCTTTTGAACAACATCGTCATAAAGCAAAAAAGTTTCACATAACAAGTTGTACTCATTAATTAAATGCAAACGATATTTATTCAAGGAACAAGATAACAATTATCCTCATACATTAGCATGGACTCTACTAGCATCTTCCACAAACACATAACTCACTCACGCAAGTATCTAATACCCATGGAGCTCATATGCGCCTCATGCTTGGGCTGTGGAAGAGGCTTCGTCAACAGATCTGCCATGTTCAAATCCGTGTGCACCTTGCAAATATTCACATCACCTATCTCAATGATCTCGTGAATCAAGTGATATTGTTGAAGTATATGTTTGGATTTCTAGGGCGATCTAGGCTCCTTGGCTTGCGCAATAGCACCACTATTATCACAGCGTGGCATACATGATGGATCCAATTGTGGAGGCATACGGGATCGCACTCATCTTCTCTAGCTCATCAGGTGTCATAGCAAACTGAGTCTTACTAAGATAAATATCATGTGACATCGGCAAAAAAACCCTTCTTGGAATTCTGCATTTTGAACTGTTTCAAAACCTTGTCAATGTACATATTTTGGCTTAATCCAATTAACCGTTTTGATCTATCTCTATAGATATTTATGATCAAAATGTATGCTGCCTCTCTAAGATCTTTCATCAAAAAACTATTTTTCAGTGAAGTCTTCCCAGCATTCAACAAAGGAATGTCGTTTCCGATCAACAATATGTCATCCACATATAGGACCAAAAACACAAGTGAGCTCCCACTAGCCTTTTTGTAAACACAAGGCTCTTCTTCATTCTTTATGAAGCCAAACCCTTTGACTACCTCATCAAAACAAAGATTCCAACTCCGAAAAGCTTACTTCAATCCATAAATGGACTTTAGCAACATACAAACTTTCCTAGCATTCCCCGGACCGTCAAGACCTTCAGCCTGTGTCATGTACACATTATCACTTAGGTTTCCATTTAGGACAGCCGTCTTGACATCAATTTTCCATATCTCATAATCATAAAATGTGGTAATAGCTAGGAGGATCTGAATAGACTTGAGCATAGCGACAGGTAAAAACGTTTCATCATAATCAACACCTTGAATCTATCTGAAACTTTTCGCAACCAATCGTGCCTTATAGATGTGAACATTTCCATCAATGTCTATATTTTTCTTGAAGATCCATTTACACTCAATAGTTTTTACACCGTCGGGTGGATCAATCAAGTTCCAAACTGTATTGACACGCATGGACTCCAACTCGGATCCAATGGCTCCAAGCCATTTCTCAAAGTATGGTCTCATCACTACTTCCGCATAAGTCTTGGGCTCATCGTTGTCCAACAACAGCACGTCGCGATGCCCAGTAGTCAAGAACATGTACCTCTCTAGCACATGGACTACTCTCCCAGACCTTCGTGGGGCTAGCTCATCCAGAACAGGGCCAGTAACATCTTGAGACTCTTGCTCTGGCTTAGTGGGATCTGGAACACTTTCTAGTGGCTCTCAAACCTCTTCGAGATGCACAGTCCTCCCACTAACTCCTTTTGAGAGAAACTCTATGTCAAGAAATACACCATTCTGAGTGACAAACACTTTGCCCTCCTCTCTATTATAGAAATAGTATCCTTTTGTTTCCCTAGGATACCCCACAAAGAAGCACTTGTCAGACTTAGGATTGAGCTTGTCAGACGTCATACGTTTGACATACGCCTCACATCCCCAAATCTTTAGAAAAGACAAACGGGTACGCCTCCCAGACCACATCTCATATGGTGTCTTCTCTACTGACTTAGATGGAACTCTATTAATCATGAAAGATGTGGTTTCTAGAGCGTCACCCCAAAAGGACAATGGAAGATTAGTGTGACTCATCATGGACCGCATCATGTCCAACAAAGTGTGGTTTCTTCGCTCGGACACCCCATTCCATTGAGGCGTGCCGGGTGGAGTCAGCTGTGGAACAATTCCACACTGCTTCAGATGATCACTAAACTCATGGCTCAAATATTCACCCCCACGAACCGATCGTAGAAATTTAATTGTCTTGCCTATATGATTTTGTACCTCATTCTGGAACTCCTTGAACTTTCAAAGAAATCCCACTTATGCCTCATCAAGTAGACATAGCCATATCTACTAAAGTCATCGGTAAAAGTATAAAGTATTGAAATCCTTTCCTAGTCGTGTGACTCATTGGACCACACACATCAGTATGTACTAGGGCCAAAAGCTCACTCGCCCTCTCACTCTGTCCAGTGAAATGTGTCTTTGTCAGTTTGCCAAGTAAACAAGACTCGCATGTGTCATATGATTTAAAATAAAATAGCTCCAAAAGTCCATCGCTATGGAGCTTTTGTACACGCTTCTCATTTATATGACCCAAACGACAATGCAGACGTAGGTGGGATTCAAATCATTGAGTCATTGTTTCTTAGTACTAATGTTATAAACGTGTGCATCGTCAAGACTTAGAATATATAATACATTCACTAATGGACAAACACCATAGAGCATGCCATTTGAAAATATTGAACAACTCTTGTTCTTTATTACGAATTCAAAACCATCTTCCTCTAAACATGAAGAAGAGATAATATTTTTGCCTAAGGCGGGAATGACATAACAATTATTTAACTCCAAAACTAATCCTAACGGTAGTGATAGTGAATAGATGCCGACTGTTGGCGTAAAAGATTACGCTAACAGGTTTCTGTAGAATAGAAACTAACAAACGAAGTGTTTGCGAAGTGAATTGTTCTAAGCCTCCGAAAGGATAATAACTTAGAATAGCTCGAATGTGTGTATTGAATAACTTGTATTCGGTCCCTCTTACAGGATGAAATGGGGGGTATTTATAGGCCCAAATATTAAGGAAAAGACCTATTTACCCCTCTATTACAACCGACATAGTGGAAACTATTCGGTACCCTTGATAGGGCTAAAATGGTAAAAGACTAATCTAATAAGATAAAAGATAAGTCTTCCATCTTAGCTGGCAAAAAAGATCTCAAAGTGCCTTAGTTCGAAGATATACTCCGAACCAACGCCTATCTTCGTACTTCGAGCTTGACTTAGGACATCTTCGAAGATGGACGTCTGGGAACCTTCGAATCCATTATCTGCCTTTGTGCTGTTACGGCAATAACCCTGAGGATGGGATATTTTCCCCCAACAGTAGCCCCTCGAATACGCTTCTCCGTTAAACCTGTAATGTTAGGAGAGCAGTATACGGAAGAAAAAATAACCAAGTGTAGGGGTTATTAGATTTTAATTCATCTCCGAAATGTACGAAGATATAAAACTCCGAGTCAGTCTTAAGACAATTACTTTCGAGCTATCTTAGAACTGACTCAGGAAGTTGGAAAGCCTTTTAGACTTAGAAGAAATAGTCGTTAGCTTCCTTCTTCTAACGGAAACTGCTGAATGCGTTAATTTCGGAGAAAAGTAACGGGCAAGAATGCAAAACGGCATGGACTAACGGTAAAAATGTAAAGTCTAGGCTATAAATAGAGAGCTTAGAACTTTCCTGATTACCTTTCCGCTGCTCTCTTGCAAACAAACACCCTTTGAGCCTTTTGAGCCCTTTGAGCCCTAGCCTCCATTTTTCCTCCAAAGCAACCCAGTAACTTCAATGGCGAAGACCAAGAGTTCTGGAGCCCCTTCGGCCTTGGCTCGACAGCAGGCGGCCGCAGCAGCAGTGGCTGCGGCGTTGGCGACGGTGCCTCCAACACCCGCAACGACATCCATGGTGGCAGGAGGGGGAAATCCCCAAAATGTTGGTGAGCAAGGTCTCTGCCCGCCATCAACGAAGTATTTGGATCAATCTTTCCAATTGGGACCTTCTACCTGCAAAAGAGAATCCCTAGCGATCGCAGTAGAAGGGAAGATTAGTACTGGAGTCATGATCCGCAAACCTAGAAAGGAGCTTATCCCGTCGCCAAGGCCCGGAGAAGTGGTCATATTTGAAGCCTTCTTCGAAGCTGGCTTGGGCCTTCCGGCAGTGGAGTTCTTGGCAGAGGTACTTGATTTGTTTCACGTCACCCTTCCTCAACTTTCTCCGAACGCAGTAGCTCGCTTAGCTATCTTCGAATGGGCGTTGAGAGCCGAAGGCTGTGAAGGGAGGGCAGAGATCTTCGTCACGCTACACAGAGCTTCATGCCAGCCAAAAACCTTCGTAGGCCCCGGAGGTGAAAAAGTAGTAGTAGCCTTCGGAAGTATTAACTTCAGGCTTCGGGATGAATACGCCCTTCAATTTCCTGCTAAGGCCATCAATGCAAGATGGTATACCGACTGGGTTATGAGATGGTTTTATGCCGAAGTTGGGGCAAGCAATCCTCTGGCCGGACCTCTGAAAGAAATCCAATTCCGGAAGGAAGCCTTAGTGCATCCAGACCAAGGCCAGCTCGAAGCTCGCCTCAGCCTACTTCAAAAAATCAGTCGAAGGTTGAGCATGTGAGACTTAGCCGAAGAGTTCCTCGGGTTACAAATTTCTCCGCTGATGGCCAACTGGCCTATCATCTTCGAAGAGGATTCGGAAGGCGGTCTCCAAAAAATCACTTCGACTTCGAGCCCTGCAGGTAACTTCGAAGACAACATGTATTATGCATATTCATTCGAAGAAATAACTAACTTGATTCATTTTTTAGCTTCTTCAGCCCCTATTACTTCAAAGAAAATCGTAAGGGCTTCGGAGAAGATTTTGGGCGCTCCAACTCCGACCGAAAAAGAATGGAGAATCAAGTTAGTCGGGAGTTGGGAAAGATTTAACAGGGTGTGGGGAATGCTGGAAATCGTTCCGCCCCCTTTGATGGATTGGGTGCCTTCGGAGAAAGGACCCAAAAAGAGGAAAGCCGAAGCTGGAACTTCGAGCTCCGCCAAGACCCCAATGAAGAAGGTGGCTCGGAAACCAAAAAATCTTGCACCTCCGAATCCTGCACCTTCGAGCCCAAGGGCTTTAGTCTCTGACTCCCAAGAGGACGAAGGGAGATTGCTTGTGTGTCTGATAGACGAAGATGAATCTCAAAGGACTGCACAAGCCGAAGTGCCTGCGAACGTGCCGGAGTCTCGAGATAACCTTGAGCAACCAAGGACTTCGGCAGTTCAAGAGGATTTACATCAGGACGAAGTTCTTGTGAATGAGAGTGGGGTCGAAGTTACTATGACTTCGATTCCTGAAGAGGCAACAAGTACTGCTCTGGAATATGCTCCTGCAGTCGAAGATTTAACGGCTGATTCGAACGAAGATCTCGCCTTCGATCCACCGAACAGTCCAATGATTACCCCTCGCCAAAATGTCGAAGGTAGACTTCGAATAATTCTTTCATGTTTATTTTGTGTATTTATACAATATATAATACTTTTGTTTTTTTACAGAGTCCACTCCTGTGGAAGAGATCCGCTAGGAAGAAATAATCCCTGGGCCTTCGACGACTTCGGAGCCAACCCAAAGAGCCACTCAAATGGGACCTGGAAGAGGCAAAAGAAATATAGAACCCCTCCCTGATGCGAGTTCCGGATCAACTCCGTCTGATTCAACAGACGAGAGTCAGTCTCCAGGGGCTCCGAAGACCACAAGCCAACACTCCGGCCCTTCGCTGAACGAGGATGACCAACAAGCGATAAGCATGCTCCCCCTTCTAGCTCCTTTCTTAGGGCAAACAACTGGTCTTCGGACTTTGCTCGAACCTTTGGATCGAGCTAGCCGCGACATAGGGGAGACCAACTTAGTGGCCATTCTAAGTAAAGCGGGCAGGTCGGAGCTCAACGCTGCTATAGAACGCGGAGCTTACCAGGTACGAAGCATCTATGAAATAACATAAAATTCGTCTACAAATAAATATTTACCCTGGTTTCTCTTTTCGCACCAAACAGTCTTGGCCCGAGCTGCGAATATATCGAATGATCAAGAAATCGCTCGTCTTCAGGAGGAAAATAACATCCTTCAACGGAATCTTACCATCTCCGAAAGCCGAGTGGTTCAGATGGACAGTATAGTGTCAACGGAGCGCAGGGCCAGACAAGGTTTGGAGGCTGCGAATAAAGAGCTCGAAGCAGAAAGAATTGTGCTTCGAGCAGAAATTGAGAAATTGCGGGCGGAGCACGCTACTGCGGGGACCGAGCTTGTCAGACTCCAAGAGGAAGCTAGCCAGCTTTTGAACCAAAAGAATATCTTGACTACTGAAACTGCTAGACTTTCTGGGGTTCTGGGAGAAGTAACTTCGATGAAGGACGCTCTGAACGAAGATAAGCTGAAGTCCGAGAAGGTAGCTGTGGAAGTTATGAATCAGCTGCTAGGTGTCCTAGAGTATTTCGGTACTACTGGGACACTTCCTTCTGATGATAACATTTCTCTTCTGCGCCGGTTGAAAAGGATTCAAGGAGTGGCGAAGCAGATGAAGACAGCGGGCATTCGATACGGAGAACTCTCCGGACAAGTGGCTGCTGTTGGCCTACTTCGCTACTACGAAGATCTGGGCCGATCGATAACTCCGAGCGCAGGAGAGGGCCCAATTACCTTCGACGACGAGTGACTTCTGACTCCTTCCGAAGGTGTGGTTGCTGCCTGGCGAGCCTTTCAAACTTCATGGAGAGCCGAAGGTCGCTCTGCGATCAAGGCTTGGATCGACGAAGGTCAACGCCAGAAGCAAGTTCGGACCCAAGCTTCAAGCAGTCAGCCTCCTCCGAACCCGTAGGTTTAGAAATACCTTAGGATTTTTGGCTATGTAAAGCTTTATGCTTATGAACATTTATCAATGAAAATTTGTTTATCATATTTTTAGGCTTTGCCTCATACGGAAGATATCGAAGTGTTAGACCTTAAATATGAAGTTCGCTCATTATGGACCACCTTCGATCTTCTAAAAGCTTATAAGCGTCCTCGATTTTTAGTTCCTCGAGATAGCTCCGGTATAATCGCGCCCGAAGTAACCAAAGATATACTATCTTATATTAAAGAGGAAGAAAAAGAGGTTAACTTGAACACTTCGTCTTCTAAAGACGTTATATGGTCTGAAGACGAAGATGAAGTTCGAAGTAAAAAACCTGAAGAACTTGGAAGCTGGGAAAGGAGCCCCGAACGACTTCGAACTTGGGCCGAGCTTCAACAAGAACAGAAGGACTTTAGAGCTTCGAAGGGAGGCAAGAGAGTTAAACGCAAAGTTGTTAGAACTCCCGGCACTGGAACTAGTCGTTCCAACCCTAGCTCTAGAGATCGAAGAGATCTTCGATTCCTTCTTGGTATAGATACCAATTTTTCATGATGTAACCTGTAAACATATTCGTTCGAATAATGAATACTGATTTTAAAATTGTCTCCATATTTACTAGCCCCTCTTTGGGGATAAGCGACTTCGAACTGTATTCAAAGATGGTTATGCGCAAAGAAAAACTTCGGAGTACAATTTTTTGGGGTTTGGAGCCCCTCTGCAATTTAAAGATCTTTTAAAATCTTATAAAATGTCTTCGACTATTTGTAGTCTGAAGAATGGCAACTTAGTACCCTTGTTTTTTGAAAGAAATCACTTGAGATAACTTTCAGGACACCTTAGTGTCTTATATAATTTGTCACTTTGAACTATGTTAACAGATATTCGAAGCTCATGGCTCAAATTCTGTTTTGCTTTGGCCACCTTCGGCTCTTTTTGCGGAAGTCTACCAGCCAATGGCTTGGACTTCGCATGTTTTGGCCACCTTCGGCTCTTTTTACGGAAGTCTATCGGCCAATGGCTTGGACTCCGCATGTTTTGGCCACCTTTGGCTCTTTTTACGGAAGTCTACCAGCCAATGGCTTGGACTCCGCATGATGTGGTTTTGGGCTCTTTTACGGATGCCTACAAGCCGGTGGCTTGGACTCCGGATTATGTCAGCCCCCACGTCGGACGCTTCGAACCAATGATTCGAAGTCTGAAAATATGATTCAGCTTCATGACACTTCCCTCTCGGTCAACCCCGCGGTTCCAGTGCGTCCACTCGGAAGCTGGAAGTCTATGAGGGGAAGGCATTATCTGGACCATATGCTTTATTAATTCAGAAGATGATTACAAGTGACTTACAAGGAGCCCTTATGCGAAGTATCGCTTTAGGTGCTCCGCATGCCAAGTATGTGCTAACTCTTCACCTTCTAAATTAGCTAATTTAAAAGAGCCAGGGCGTCCTGAACGAACAATTAGGTATGGACCTTCCCATTTATTTCCTAACTTCCCTGGCGCTATAATGCTTCGTAGAACAAGATGACCCGGTCTTAGTTCATTGAGCTTAACCTTCGGGTCAAACCAAGCCTTCGTCTGCTGATGATATTTTGATAAATTTGCCACAGCTCGAAGTCTTGTTTCTTCTGATAAATCTAGCGAAGCTTGTATTTCTTCTTCAATCTCCGGTTCGGTGCTGTGAATCGATCCTCCTTTGAGCTCCGTTGGAGTCATAGCTTCATCTCCGAATAGTAGTCTGAATGGAGTAAAACCTGTGGACCTTGTTTGCGTAGTCCGAATGGACCATAAAATCTTCGGAAGCTCTTCGGTCCACAGTCCCTTTGCTAATCCTACTATCCTTCGATTTAGCCCTAACAAAATATTTCCATTGGCTCTTTCTACGGCTCCATTAGACTGAGGATGCCTCACTGCAGCAAAACATAACTGAATGCCTAGATCTTCGCAAAACATCCTGAAAGGTTCTGCATCGAACTGTGTTCCATTATTAACTGTGAGTTGTCTAGGCACTCCGAACCGGCAAATGATATTCTTCCAAAAGAATTTCTGTACATTGTTCGAAGTGATAGCTGTTATGGGTTCTGCTTCTACCCACTTAGAAAAATACTCAATAGCTATCACTGCGAACTTCAGATTTCTCTTGGCTACTGGAAAGGGAACAATTAAATCCATACCCCATCTGGCCATAGGCCATACTAGAGCAATGACTTGAAGAGCTGTTGGTGGGCGATGACTTCGTCGACCCATCCACTGACATCCTTGACAATTGCGGACTAAGCTCTCTGCATCAGCTGTTATTGTAGGCCAATAAAGCCCCTGGCGAAGTGTTTTTCCTGCCAAAGCTCGAGGGGCTAAATGGCTACCGCAAAGGCCTTCATGAATTTCTCGAAGAATTTCTTGACCTTCGGCTTGAGATATACATCGGAGTAGAGGGGAACATACTCCGGCCTTATATAAAATACCGTTGATTATTTGATAATTTCTAGCCCTAAGCTTCAATCTTGAAAGTTGTGGCTCTTTAGGCAAATTTGTGCCTCCCTGTAAAAGTTCCATGATAGAATTTTTCCAATCTGCACTAGGAATGCAAAGAATCTCTGCAGAGGGAATTTGTGGCACCGAAGGTGTACTGAGCTCCTCATAGAAAGCTTCTTCTGGTACATCCACAGCTCCGGCTGCAGCTTTTGCTAAGATGTCCGCTTGCACATTTTCTGCTCTTGGTATACTCCGAATGGAAATACCCTTGAAGTGTGCTTCGATCTTACGGATTTCTTCTAGATACTTTGCAAGCTGTGGATGTCGAACCTGAAAACTTTTATCTATGTGCCCTGCTACTATCTGAGAATCTGTCTTTATGATAATTCTTGTAGCCCCTAGAGCACGTGCTTTTCGGAGTCCCAGTAAAATCCCTTCATACTCCGCTATATTATTGGTAGACTTAAAGTTGAGTCTTGCGGAGTACATTGCTCTTTGTCCTGAAGGCGAAATTAATACTGCTCCAATGCCTGCTCCGGATGCTTGGAAAGCCCCATCGGAATAAACAGTCCAAACTCCGTCACTTGACTTCTCCGGAACCAAATTTGCAGGTGGAGTCCATTTTGCTACAAAATCTGCTAAGACTTGCGATTTGATTGTTGTCCTTGCCAGAAAAGATATGCCGAAGGGTGCTAGCTCAACTTCCCACTGTCCAATTCTTCCAGTGGAGTCTTTACTTCGGAGCATATGTCCCAATGGATACGAAGTTGGTACGATTACATTATGAGCCAAAAAATAATGTCTAATTTCCTCGAAGCCATTATCAGAGCATAAGTGAACTTTTCGAGCTCGGAATACCTTGTCTTCGCTCCTGACAATGCTTCGGACACAAAATAAACTGGATTTTGTACCAACTTTCCATTGAAATCCATTTCTCTGACAAGGACTGCGCTGACAGCAGAGCCTGTAGCTGCACGGTAAAGGAGTAGGGTTTCGTCCGCAGTAGGCACCGTGAGTGTAGCAAGATTACTGAGATACTCTTTAATATCTTCGAAGCTTTTCTGACACTCCGGTGTCCATGCAAAATCTTCGGACCCTTTCAATGCTTTAAATATAGGCAAGCTTCTCTCCGCAGACCTTGATAAAAACCTGCTAAGTGCTGCCAGACGCCCAGTCAGCTTTTGCACTTGCTTTAAATTTTCCGGAGGAGCCATCTTTTGTAGCGCAATTATTTGAGTAGGGCTAGCTTCAATCCCCCTGCTTGAAACTAAATACCCTAACAACTTTCCAGCCTTAGCTCTGAAGATACATTTTTCGGGGTTAAGACGGATCCCACATGCCCGAAGGCTATTGAATGTTCCTGCTAAGTCTAGGCTATGTTGGTGCTTTAAAGCACTCTTTATTACAATATCATCCATATAGGCCTCCACATTGCGACCTAATTGATGACCTAGAGCCTTAGCAACTAACCTCGAAAAAGTAGCCTCGGCATTTCTTAAGCCAAAAGGCATTCTTACATAGCAAAAGACTCCCGAAGGAGTTACGAAGCTTGTCTTGATCTCATCTTTGCGCTTCAACCATATTTGATGATAACCAGAATACGCGTCAAGGAAGCTTAATAACTCCGAACCTGCGGTGGAGTCGACCAATTGATCAATTCGAGGCATGGGGTAGGGGTCACGAGGGCATGCTTTATTCAAGGATGTGAAATCAATGCACATGCGCCACTTTCCGGAAGATTTCTTTTTGACGAAGACTGGGTTGGTTAACCATTCTGTGTGAGCCACTTCTCTAATAATCCCAGCCTTCAACAGTTTTTCAACTTCATCTTTTGCCAGAACAGCTCTTTCTGCAGACATTTTTCGGAGTCCTTGCCGAACAGGCTGGGCCTTCGGGTTTACAAGCAAACTATGTTCAATGATATCCCGATCGACTCCGGTGATATCTTCGTCAGACCAAGCGAAGACATCTAAATTCTCTTCTACCACCTTTTCCAAGGAGGTTGCAACTTCTGGAGGTAAATCTTTACCAAATTGAAATGTATATTCTTTACCATCTTTCTCAATGATCTTCGTTGCAATCTCTCCTTCAGGACTCGGTCTCGGGAAGGATTTCTTTGAAGCTTCGGAAGGGGCTGAAAAATTTTCTTGATTGTCTTGCACATTGTTTACTTGTCTTGGATCAAGAGGGGGGCCATGACCATATTCCGCTCTCTAGGCGATAGCTTGATCTCCGAAGACAGTAAGGACTCCTGCTTGTGTGGGCATCTTCATGCATAAATAATTGTGATGCGCCACAGCTCCGAACTGGTTTAGCATGCCTCTTCCGAAGATGACGTTGTAAGCATACGGGGCATCTACAACATCGAAGATTACTTCCTCAGTTCGGGCCAACAACCCTTCTCCGAAGGTAACTTCCAGGCCTATTTGGCCGAGTGCATCAAGCGGAGGTCCTGCAAAGCCTTGCAAAGGACGAGCCGCTGGAAGGAGATGCTTTCTGGAGATGCACAATTGATCGAAAGCTTGAACAAAAATGATGTCTGCCGAACTGCCTCCGTCAATCAATACCCTTCGAACTTCAGTGCCCGCAATATCAGCAATAATAACAAGTGGGTCTGCATGCGGGAATTTAATGTCAGCTGCATCCTCCGCGGAAAAGGATATCGGTATATGAGACCACTCCGGCATAGCAGCTGCAGACGACGAAGTCCCAATGTGGCCCACTTCTTTGACGTAGTCTCTTCGCTGTCTTTTTGACATGCTTCCGAGGGTACCTCCTCCGGAGATGGGGAGGACTACTCTTTTCCCTAGGTCTTGCCCTTCCTCTTGCTTCGGAGGTGGCATAACATTGGCCACTGGAGGATGTCTTGCGGCTTCGAAGTTTTCTATCCGCGCCACAGCCTGGACCGGCTCCGGGCGCACTGCAGCTGGAACTCGGTCGGTAGTACCTCGACCCGAAGTTCTTTCTAAATATTCTCCTCTTAGAGTGAGTATAGCCTTGCAAGTATCAGTTGCATGGCTTTGATTTTCAACATGAATGCAGCAGAAAAGGGTCTGGCCTTTGCCAGCCATTTTCCCTGGCGGCCTCCAGCCGCTGACCTTGTTCCCCGAAGGCTGTGGAGCTCTCTGTGTGAACTTTTGTGGGGGTGCAATGTTCAAGACTTCAGAATGAGGGTGCTTTTGCCCCTTCTCCGATCATGTTGAACTTCGAAGACTGGTTCTTGCGGCTGTGCCGAAGTTTTTACTTCTACTTTTACTTCTTGCAATATGGATGAAGTAGCTGCAGTTCTTCGAAGCCAACCCTCTTCCGACCTCGCATACTCCTCAAAGTATGACATCAGCTGAGAAACCGAGGATATGTTTTTCCGATGGAGCTTATCCAGGAGGCCTTGATGAGTGACACCTTCCCGAGCTGCATCAACTACCGAAGATGCAGACAACCCTCGGATTTGCGACTTCGTATGAGCGAAGCGCTTGAAATATTGCCTCAATGTCTCTCCAGGGAGCTGCTTCACCTGGAAAAGGCTTCCCGTTGACATTGGAGGCACGAATGTGCCTTGAAAATTGCTTACAAACTTCTTCTTCAGCTGCCCCCATGAATTAATTGATCATGGCTTCAAAGACCAGAACCACCTTAAGGCCACTCCTTGAAGAGCTAAAGGGAAGCACTTTGCCATGGTGTCTCGAACTCCTCCGCTAGCTTCAATTTCTAGGGCATAAGAACGAACAAACTCTCCAGGATCTTCATCTCCAGCATACTTACAGAGCTTCGAAGTTTTAAACTTCGGATCAAAGCGAACTTTCTGCAGCTCAGGATGCAGCGGAGATTCATTATCGAAGGAGGCGTTCTCCGGGGCTTCGGGATAAACGAGTTCGTCATCTTCGGGCACTTCTGGAACAGTTGGGATGGATTGGGAGCGAAGCCTGTTCGCGGCTTCTTGCCGCCATCTTGCTACTTCAGCTTGGAGGCTGGCCATTTGAGTGGCCATATCTCCAAGATTGTCTTCATCTCCTCCGGAAGGGTCTTCCGGGTCTTGAGAACCAAGGGGATCAGTTCGAAGTGGGATTGAAGGTGGAAGAGGGACTCCGGGTGGTCGAAGTATAGAAGGAGTTGGCGGAGGAACTCCGTATGTTCGCGGGATGGAAACTCCTTCCGGAGTTTGAGGTGGAGGGAATGTCGAAGGCCCTCCGACCTCAACCGTGTCGGATGGTGTCTCTCCGGATATCCGAGAGGACCTCCGAACAGGGTTACGAGGTGTGCTCCGCTTAGGAGGCATGATGTAAGTTGGTAGAGAACGGAGTTTTTTGGACTAGGTTCCCCACGGACGGCGCCAACTGTTGGCGTAAAAGATTACGCTAACAGGTTTCTGTAGAATAGAAACTAACAAACGAAGTGTTTGCGAAGTGAACTGTTCTAAGCCTCCGAAAGGATAATAACTTAGAATAGCTCGAATGTGTGTATTTAATAACTTGTATTCGGTCCCTCTTACAGGATGAAATGGGAGGTATTTATAGGCCCAAATATTAAGGAAAAGACCTATTTACCCCTCTATTACAACCGACATAGTGGAAACTATTCGGTACCCTTGATAGGGCTAAAATGGTAAAAGACTAATCTAATAAGATAAAAGATAAGTCTTCCATCTTAGCTGGCAAAAAAGATCTCAAAGTGCCTTAGTTCGAAGATATACTCCGAACCAACGCCTATCTTCGTACTTCGAGCTTGACTTAGGACATCTTCGAAGATGGACGTCTGGGAACCTTCGAATCCATTATCTGCCTTTGTGCTGTTACGGCAATAACCCTGAGGATGGGATATTTTCCCCCCAACACCGACAACCAATGTTGCAACCTTTACACCATTCTCGACACAGATATCTAGCTCGCCACTTGCACACTTTCTTACTCTACTCAGCCCTTGCAACGGTTTGCAAGTATGAATCATCGATCTGGTATCAAATACCCATGAATCATTTGGACGAGTAGCAAGATTAATTTCAATAACATTAATACCTGAAGCAGAAGTCCCACTTCCCTTCTTGTTTTTCTGCTCTTCCAGGTACACCTTACAGTTGCTATTCCAATGCTTAGGCTTGTGGCAATGGTGGCACACATCAGAGTTGGCAGGACCAGAACTGGACTTTCTAGTCGGTTTAGACTTTGCACTAGAGATCGCATCTGTAGTCTCAGCCTTGGCATCAGTGCTAGAAGCTAGTTGACATAGGTAAGCAAGTCCTTGCTAATCACATCATATGTGATTCTTGTCATTGGAGAAGCATCCAATGCTCGACCCCAACTCCTATGCTCCAAGGCCCAAAACCATTTTGATAGCCTTGTCAAGTGAACCAACACTATGCGTGCAGAAGTTCGACTTCCACCCCAACTGGTCAAGATAAAAGATAGCACCCTGCTTTGGCAAACCCACTATCGATGAGCACGAACCCTGGTGGGTGCAGCTATTGGGAAGAGCATCAACACTTAATTTTCTGAGGGAAAACTACTCTAGCATCGTAACATCCCAAGCACACACGAAACACGCAAGAACAGAACAACAGGAACATAAGAAAGCATCACAGGCAATCATATTAACTATGACATAGCATGGCCTTCTTCACATGGCGATCTCCATCTCCATGGCTCCCGTCATTGAGTGCGTGTTACCGGCCTCCATGAAGAGTACTAGTCCATCTCGCATAGGCTATACTAATTACATGGGCTGAAGCACCGTGGAAATGACATGCAAGTCGTAATGAATTTTACATCAGCCTTGGGCTATAAATAACCATGACACGCAGGTCATATTTAATTTGCATTCATTGCATGCATCTCATACATCACATTTTAACCAAGTCCATGCCAGACATGACATTCTCTGCAAAACAAAGTTAAGCGAGGAATCTACAAATGACTGGATTCTAGATCTGAAAAACCCGGGTCAGCAAGTTTGGTTTTCAAAATCGCGCGGGTCAGAACATCCGATCTGACATCGGAACTTCCGATCTGTCAGAACTTCAGATCAATATCAGAATCCCGCATCGCAACAATTGCCTTCTATATCGAATCATTATTCTATATCGGAACATCCGATCAGTATCAGAACTTTCGATCCGCCATCGGAACTTTCCATCACATCGGAACTTCCAATCTGCCGCGGACAGAAAAAGATCTAATCTATTTGTCATGAGAGGGAAAGTGACTGGGATCCTTGACCTCAACGTTTGAGATCAAGAAGGGGAGGAGAGAACTCTTGGGTGGCTAGGTCTAATCTAGGCTTATTGATGTCCCCAAGATGTCCTCCTCCTCTCCTTATATAGGGCTAAGGGCCCCTAGGTCGTGCTTATACCGAAACCCTAAAAACCGTAACAGATCCAATCTGTTTGCCCATGTCGGAACTTCCGATCCTGTATCGGAACTTCCGATAGGGTATTTTAGGTCTCCTGATATAGTATGACACGCAACAGATCCAATCTGTTATCGCCCACCTCGGAACTTCCGATACCATATTGGAACTTCCGATCAGTACAAAATTCCTCGATTCTGAATCGGAACTTCTGGCACGTCAGAACTTCCGATACCATATCAGAACTTCATAAACAACAATTGCTCTCTGTATCGAGACCAGAAAATAACCACAACTTCCGATACTTACTATCGGAACTTTTGATCCATGGAATTTTCTTAGGCATATCCTTCACTTCGTTGCGAGTAGAAGCGAAGAAGGGCTTTGCATACTTGCACTTGCACAGAGCTTGGAATGGCCTGGAGGGGTCCTCGAAGGGGGGCCTCGGAGGGGGCCTCCGCACCCAGCTCCTGGCCTTGTGCCTTCTTGAAGTAGCCTTTGTAGTAGCCTTTTATATACTTGCTTCACTCGGGATGAAGGGACCTTGGGCTTGTTATTAGGCTTTGTTGCCCTAGAGGTCTTCGCATCTTTAGAGGGCCTCAGCCTTTTAGAGACTTCGAAGATACTGTTGTTTGACCCCTGTTAGGGTAAAGACATTTGCCCCAACAGTAGCCCCTCGCACATAGACCTTTTTAGTCAAGGGGTGTGTGCGCCCTGGGGAAAATGACACTATAGGATGGATCCTTCAAACTCCAGGGCTCTAGGGTAGGGCTTCGGAGCCAGTCCACGGAGCCTGGCTTCGGGCCAAGCTAAGCATTTAATGCCTTGCAAGAGTGGATGGGATGCCCTTGGGAATCTAACCGACACCGGGCGACCAACAGTTCAAAATCAAACCATTGTAGTATGGAGGCATGCTGCTTCACTTTCATCTTGGCCCCACCAGTCATAGATAGTGGGGAGTGGTTTCTGGGTGATAAAAGATGTGATAGGAGGGGAGCGTTGTGGCTTTTTCACTGCCTATAAAAGCATTCCGGCTCCTCGAGGTTCATTACGCACCCGTGCCTTTGCTTTCTTCTTTTAGAGCTCTTCTTTCTAGAGACCTAGCCTTTAGCCTCCAGAGCCCCTAGCCCCTTCACTACTTGAATACAGTAGCTAGGATGCCTAAGAAGGCTTCATCGTCGAAGGCCCTCGCTCTTGGCGGACGGGCCGACTTTGTTCAATCCCAAGCCACGTCAGCAGCGGCGGTGGTAGTGAATGCTCCAACGAAGTGTTGTAGAGCATTTGACCTTCGCCCTCCATTGGAGAAGTTTGAGTAGACTCTGGAGATGCAGGCGATAGCATCCACCTCAGAGTCTATCAACGAGGTGTGCGCCGACAAGGTTTCCAAGAAGGTAAATGTAACACCCCAAATTTTCAAAGGAATAAAAATATTATTTAATTCAATTTCCTGGATTTTATTATTTTGAAAATACCTTTAAATACCCTTCTTTACCATTTTGAACTACATCATAGAGTAAATGGCCAAACCAGGAGCTAAAACTTTTTATGTATGATCCTAAGTCCAGAATACATTTTTGAGAATTTTTCTAAATTTTTACCAACCTTGGAAGTAGCCCTAAGATTTTAATTTATTTCCTAGAATTATTTTTATTCAGAAATGTTTTGAAACAGTATTGGGCCTCCCTCCTCCCTTCTCTCTCTCCCGGCCGGCCCAGCCCATCACCCTCGCCCACCTCAGGCTGACAGCCCGACCCCACCTGTCGGCGCCGATCGCCTCCCCTCGCGCGCGCGCCCGACACCACGGCCCCACCCGTCAGCTCTCTCGCTCACGCCCGCTGGACAGTGGCCCCACCTGTCGGACCCGTCGTCCACCTCGCGCCAACCCCCCCTAACTCCGCCAGCCGAAGACCTCGCCTCGGATCCGCTCGCTGGCTCCCCCTCCCATTAATCCCACGCCAGCATTAAATCCCCCATGGCCCGCCGGCCATTTAAGCGCGTTATGGCACGCGTTTAAGCCTCTAGATCGCAATTACGTGCATGGTCGAGCCCTCGCCGACGAGTAAACCCCTCCTCGGCTTTCCTTGCATGCGACGCCCGTTAACCCTCGCCGGCACGCCTATTTAAGCCTCCTGGCCATCCGTACTTGATCCTCCACACCCACTCGCCGCGAGAACGAACAGAGCGCCCGGAGTACTCTTTTTACTCTCCGCCACCACCCACACCTCCAGCCACCGCTCTCCATCGCCAGAGCCCCTCCCCGTCCTCGCCATCGCCACCATCGTGACCGCAAGGACGACCCCGACCTCGGCCACCCCTCCACCGACGTCGAACCCCGCTGGAACACCATCGCCGATGAGGAACCCGAACCTCTCCATCGTCTACCCTCGCCGCCGACCGCGCTCCGTCGACCCCTCGCCTCGCCTAAGGTACCGTCGTGACCGTCGTAGCGTCCTCTTTCCATTTCTAGGCTTAGTTAGGGCCGCCGTCGCTCGCCGTGGCCCCTGGCCCGCTCGCCGTCGTCGGAGAAGATGACCGGCACGGGTCGAGTACCCGTGCCGTGTCGGATTCAATCCCGACCGCGCGATCGCGATCGGGCGGCGTTAGTTGCACCACGTGCGCGATCTAATCCGCACCGTCAAATCTGGTCAAAGCGGTATGTTTTAATCTCGCGCGTTCATTTCCATTTAAAACCTGCACTCGATCTCATGCGTCCACGTGGTACCCTTTCGCGCGTTTTAATCGTGGTCGTCCGATATCACTTAACCATCCCGCCTCGCCCTCGCGCGTTGGATCTGGATCCAACGGTCCAGATTGAGCCGGACCACGTGCACAGTGTGCGGGTTCACCGTGGGCCTGGCTCACCGTGGACCCGAGGGGATTTAAATTTAAAATAAAATTCCAGAAATTGTTTTAAACTTGTAAAATTCATATCTAGCGCATTTTAACTTCAAAAATTACCATTCCAACTTCAGAAACTTTGTAAAATTATTCTCTACATGTTCATACAATAAAAACAGTAGGTTTACTTTGGACTTTTCATGTTTATTTAAATAGGTATTCAAATGCCCTTAGGGTGAAAATATAAATTCAAATATTTAAACTTCAGTAAAGTTTATATTTATTCCTTTCTGTTCATATACTGAAAACCACTAATTTGGACATGAACTTTTCATTTTAAAATTTATTAGGAAACTTAAAAGGAGACTAATCACTTTTAAAACCCCTTTTTACAAAGGACAACATTTCATTATAATTCCTTTTAAATGGTTTATAAAATTAATTTCAGAGGTTCAATAACTTTATTTTCTTTAAATTAAACCAATTTAAACCTATGTGCTTGTTGTGTGGTTTTATATTGTTTAATTGAATGTTGTATTTATTTTATTTTACTTTAATTATATTGGGAAGACTATGACGCCACCGAGGAGCCGGAGTACTTCCCGGAAGTCCTTCCCTCGCCTTTCACTGAACAAGGCAAGTCGCCAAACCAATCTTTTGAGCATTTTGAACTCATGTTTTATTAAACTATCGCTAAAACACATAGGTTATACATGCATTAGTCAAATGAAACCCCTACAATATATTTATTTAGGATCCCCTGACCTTGATGTGCAACCCAAGCCATGCTATCTCACCTAACCTCCTTGTCACCTTATGATTAATCTTATTAGCTAGTGTCCAATGTATTGACACGGTCGCTATAGGATAAAAATGAGTCATAGCACATGGTTCTACTATATGATCCCAATTGTTTCTTATCTATGGAATTCTGTTGGTGATGAGTTGTGGTTGTGAGTGGATGCATGGTGGGTTCCAGGTGCAAGCTAGGGCATTGGTCGGTAGCACCCGGGGCACTATAAGGACCGGTTTGTGGGATCCGTTGCAATACCACCGTACTAACCACAAGTCTAATGGGTAAGTCCTAACTAAGGTATGGAGTGTTCCAAATCGAGGCCACCATTTGGAGATGGGTCAAGCAGCACCTGTGGGTGGCTTGTACCAATGTGGCGCAAAAGGGGGTGCGATGTTAGCCGGGATGCGGCCCGGCGCGCCGGCGAAACCTAGAGCGGGTGGTTATCGCTTGGAGCATTTCATGCCGAGGTTTTGGCATGAGTTCCCGTGGTATGGGTCATCTCGTTTGGGATGAGTGCGTGCCTTGTGGGTACAGTAGTACATCTCTGATCAGAGTCTTAAATCTTTTCGAAAAGCCGAGCCCACGGTCAAGGGCGGGTTGCGTGACATCCCACAGTTAGATTACTTTGAATATGTATGTGCATGATGGTTTGACATGTAAGGACTGTTGTGCGAGGAGGTAAAACGTACTCCTCGAGTTAGATGATGTTGTTGATGTTCATGTTTACTTTTCCGCATGATTAAATTTGACTACACTAATTGCAATAACTGAAAATGTACTTTTCCGCACTGTTAGTCATTACCCTTCCTTGTTTATTATCCTGCATTATTATTTGCATTTGCGGTGGCTTGTTGAGTACTTTTTGTACTCATACCCGTTGGACCCCACAAAGGATGCCTACTATGAAGACGGTCTGGAGTAGCGACCCAGTCAAGCAAAGATCCTGAAGAAGGCGTTCGTCATGCTATTTACTTTTTATTACTATTTTTATTTCAACACTGATGTAATAAATATGGTCTGCGCACCATGAATTCTGTCGTATGTACGATTGTCGCATGATGAACCTCTTGTATTATTGTTTTTCTATGGAAATTCAATAATGTTCCGATTTAGGTAAATCAGGGCTCCGCAGTAAACCTCCAGATGACGAGGTCCGAGATTATTCCGGTGCCTCGGGCTAATGAGGTCGTAGTCTTTGAGGCCTTCTTCGAAGTTGGGCTTGGGGGTCCCAGCTGAAGGTATGCTAAGTGAGGTCTTGAAGATGTACAGTTTGGAGCTTCCTCATTTGTCTACAAACATCGTTGCCCGACTCATAATCTTTGAGTGGGCTATGAGGGCCGAAGTGTGCGAGGGGCGCACGGATGTCTTCGCATCTCTTCATGATGCCAACTTCCAGCTGAAGAGGAGGACTGGGAAGGACGGAGTGGACAAGGCCTTGGCCTTCAGAAGTGTGAACTTCCTGCTTCACAAGGAGTTTGCAGACTGCTTCCCATCGAGGGCGATGAACGACCGCTGGTACTCGAAGTGGGACCAGAAGTGCGGACTCCCCCCTTAAGAGCACCAATGCTCTTATCTCCTATCACCGCCAATCTCGATTGGCGCTAGACTCTGCCACTGTCAAGTCTCGAATTCAATTGCTACAAAGGGTGGCTCGGAGGATGAGCATGAGGGACCTCGTTGAAGAGTTTATAACCCTCCAAATCAGTCCCCTCGAGCGCATTTGGTCGAAGAATCTTTTCATGGACTCCTCCACGGAAGATTTGAGGTATATTTCTTCGGAGCTCATTGGTAAGGCTTCGAACAGTAGCATATGCTTTCTTGATGCTTCTTTCTTTGATTTTGATTATTGGGCTTCGTTGTTGCAGCCAAACACAAAGTGTTGACACCGAAGGAGGCCATCATAGCGGCCAAGCATGTTGTTGGGTCTCCAACATCAGACGAATAGAGCCGAAGGCTTGCTCTGATGGGGACTTGGGAGCGATACAATCGAGTATGGGATTGGCTTCGTGCTGACGAAGTACCTACCCTTCCGGAGCTCTCGGACCTTGCACCTTCCGGCGGGGGTTGAAGCGGAAGAGGGTGGACAATGACAAACTTCAGGGCTCATCACTGAGATGCTCTGGGGGGGCTTTGGACACTGCGGAGCCTCCGGGGACCCCTCTAGAGATTCTAGACACCAAAGTCCCTAGCGTGGAGGTGCATCTACCCTCGAGTTCCACACTCAAGGGGTACAGAGGTAGCGCTAGAGGCTGTGGACGAGGGCTCAGACCGGGAGGCCTCGCAGGCTCGCCCGGCAACTTAGGCAGTGCTCTTCGTGGCCTTGGATTGCTCAGACTTCTCCCCTTTATGGAGGAATCCAAAGGTACCTGCCGTCTTGGCATTTTACATGCCTTCGCTTTTTGTAGCTTGTCTTGAATTCTTTTTCTTCTTCAGATGCTGCTGGGGCCGGAGAAGCGAGGCCTGATGTTGTTGATGTGGAGGGGTCCTCCGGTGATAGCGAAGGTAGTAGCAGTAGCAACATTAGCGAAGAGTCTGATGAGGACCCTTTGGGCAAAGGGGGTGATGGAGGGGCTGGCGACAAAACCCTTCTTCCGGTTCCTTTGGAAGATGCGGTGGAGGTCGTGGACCGGAGCCCTACTTCGGAGACATCCACAAGTTGGGTGCCCCTACTAAGGCCATTCATCTCTCTGGGAGTGCATGCTAGCGAAATAATATCTTGGTACCTCCTAGGCGGTGAAGGCCTCGCGAGAAGCTGCTTGGTAGCAGAGCTGGGGTGCTATCGCCACAGAGACCTTACCACAACGGCCAAGGAGGCCCTCCTTCAGGCAAGCGGGGTCTTGTGTTTGATCAACTTCTTCAGATTTTATTAGGCCTTCACTCTTATTCATGGAGACGCCATCTCCGTTGACCATCAAGAAGTCTTGGCTATGGAGACCATTGAAAACCTTCGGCACTAGGCTTCAGAGGCTGCTCTAAGGAAACAGCAAGCCAAAGAGGCTACTGAGGCATCAAAGGCCGAAGCGTCTAAGGTGAGCAAGGCTTTGGCGAAGATGGCCTCGGAGGTCGAAGACCTCTAACGAGCGCTTCGGGCCTCGGAAGAGGGCAACATGAAGCTAGCAGAAGAGAACACCGAGCTCCGTGCGACCAAACAAGTCCTGGAGGCCGAGAGGGCCAAATTCACTCAGGAGGTCGACGAATCCACCTATGTCCTGACCGGAGTGCTGGGAATCTTGGGGACCAACTGCCAGATTCTAAACTTTGGCACCGAGGACTCGGTTGGGGATCACCTTGGATTTCTTCAGACGGCCACCCTTATAATGGAGGACACCTTGGTGGACTTCGTGCGGACCATAGGGTGGGTGGATGGCCAAGGAGTGTTGTAGCTGCTCCACGTAGCGGGGTGCCAACACCTCGAAGCGACAACCTCCATCAAGCTGGTGGCCTTCGGAGGGTAGCACTTGACTTCGCCAGCTCCCGATGTCCTCAAAGCTTGGCGCCGGCTTCATGAGCCTTGGAAGGCATAGGCGCGCGAATCGGTCCTTGAACTTGAGAGGGCCAGCCATTCACGCCAGGTGGGGCAATGAACCCTACCTTCGGGATCGACCCCTCCACCTCCAAAGGTGTAGATATTTTTAGGCTTTGCTTTGTAATTTTTAACTATAGACCTGTAAAGCAAACTTATCAGTTTATTAATGGAATGCGGGGGTGTTTTTATACTTGACCAGGCTCAGCCTTTGAATGTTGATGTTGAAATGCTCGAGGATTCAGAGGCATTTCACCAATATTGGGTAGTGCTCTAAGTAGCTAGGTCTGAAGGCCCCCCTCGGTTCAAAATACCACAGGGTCCTAGGGGCGAAGTCATACCTAAGGTAGACCAAGAGTAACCTCCATAAAAGTTGAGCCCCTTCGGAGCTCTTCGTCTTCACCGGACTTGAGTGGCTTCGAGGTAGCTCTGGATAGCAAACGGATCCAACCTTCGAATGTGCCTTTGCAAGACGATAATGAAGTCTTGGATTTTTCTACTTTCGACATGGAGCCACTTGCGAATCGGACTCAGGCCAATCTACAAGAAGAGTGAAGTGTTTTTCGGGCCTCGAAGCGTAGACGGTCCAGCCCCAGTGTGGGTTCGTCAAGCCGATGAGGTCTTCGTCGAAAGAAGAGTATGCGAGGGTCGATTTTTTCAAGGTCGCTAGCTCGCTTTTACTTAAGTTTTGATAGCGCTTATTCATAGCGTTATTTCGAAGTGTATTGATATACTTCGCGGTTGTAATGTACTTCAAACAAATGAATCAACGAAACACACTCCGTAAGCATGGTTATTGGTCCCCCCTTGCACGTAGCGGCTAGGTACTTTGGCGTAGTCGGTGCGTGCAATCATGCGATAGCTCAACGCAGCTTAGAAATGCGGAAGGGTGCATTCGGCCTAGGGGTTTTGAATTTTAGATCACTTTTTAACTTGTATGGGTGCTTCGATCGCTTGACTTGGAGAAAATAGACAAGTTTTACTTAGATTTATATTAGACAAAGACTGGTTTAGTTTGAATACATCGATCGAAGCCCAGCTTTGAGTTTTACTCGAGGCGAAGCTGGGCTTCGAAACATATTCGAGGTGAACCAAGGCTTTGAGATGCATAATTTGGTACTTGAAGATTGGCTTCGGGGTTTTGTTTTATTAGCAAAGCAGGGCTTCAGATCTTTATTTAACACGGAGTTGGGCTTCGAGATAGACGGTCGAAGCAAGGCTTCGTAATTTATTTACTATGAAGCTAGGCTTCGAGATAGACGATCGAAGTAAGGCTTCAGAGTTTATTTAAAAATGTGAAGCAAGGCTTAGAGGATTATTTTTAGGATAAGCGAAGCAAGGCTTCGAGCTTATTTATAACGTGAAGCAAGGATCTGAGGATTTATTTTTAGGATAAGCGAAGCAAGTCTTCGAGCATATTTAGAACGCGAAGCAAGGCTTCGAGGATTTATTTTTAGGATAAGCGAAGCAAGGCTTCGAGCATATTTAGAACATGAAGCAAGGCTTCGAGGATTTATTTTTAGGATGAGCAAAGCAAGGCTTTGAGCTTATTTAGAACGTTAAGCAAGGCTTTGAGGATTTATTTTTAGGATAAGCGAAGCAAGGCTTCGAGCTTATTTGAAGATGGTGTGGATCACACCGGAGTATTGAGTCACCTTCAACTCTTTGAGCCATCTTCGACTCTTTTTGGATTCTTCGAGTTGCAAGCTCAGATTCCCATGATTCTTCGAGTTGCAAGCTCAGAGTCCTGTTTTCATCGCTATAGGCATGGAGGCGTTGTGTAGCCTCGAAGCGTAGGGCTTCGATTTTTTGCATAAGACGAAGCAAGGCTTTAGTTTTTTCTTGATAAGATGAATCAAGGCTTCGATTTTTTTTCATAAGACGAAGTGGAGTGTACCCTTACGTGCATTTAAACTACTTATCTTGCACTGATCCCACCTTCGGCCTAGGGTAGCGGAAAATCTTAAGCATACCTTTAGAAGACTAACAAGGTCTGGAGACCAAGGGCTTCAAAGTGGAGTGGGAGGTTTGTGTCGTAGCCCCTGGAGCTTCCGAGGCTAGAAGAGAAGACTGAGAGGCCCTCAGCGTGTACTTGAACCCCTTGTCAAAGAGTGTGCGGAGCCCATAGGACTTTGCAGCTTCCTTGGTAGGTGTACTCTGGGATTGATTACGTAGGTAGTGGCAGATATGCTAGCTTTTAGTACTAGGGTCCTCACGGACGACGCCAACTATTATAGCAATTGCTTTAGCTACAATAGGTTTATGTAATGGTGATTACCTAGAAGGAGGTTGTGTATGAATGAGAGAGAGAACCTCTAGGGGTTCATATGGAGAGTGTTTTTATACTAGTTCAGGCCTCCGAGAGGGATAATAGCTTTACGTCCAGTTCATAGTAATGTTTCTATTATGTAACCTCATGTCCCTATTACAAGGGTGGTGCCCTGCTTTTATAGACAAATATAATAGGAAAAATCCATTTTACCCTCTACTTACAACTGTCACACTGGACTCTATTTACAAGACTTTGTAGGGGTAAAACGTTAACCATGATACAAATACATGTGCAAATACCAAGGGTGAAGGCCCCTAGTTTAGGTCTTTATGCTGGAGTGGTTTAAAGATATTTTACCTATGCCGGAGTGTGGGCTAGAGGCTGCTTGCCAGAGAGGCATTCGTCGTGGGTAGAAGCGAAGAAGGGCTTCGCATACTCGCACTTGCACGGAGCTCGGAATGGCCCGAAGGGGGCCTCAGAAGGGGCCTCGGAGGGGGCCTGAGAGGGAGCCTCCGCACCCAGCTCGTGGCCTTGTGCCTTCTTGAAGTATCCTCCACAGTAACCTTTTATATACTTGCTTCGCTCAGGACAAAGGGATCTTAGGCTTGCTATTAGAGTTCATTGCCCTAGAGGGTTTTACATCTTCAAAGAGCCTCGGCCTTTCAGAGACTTCAAAAATACTATTATTTGACCCCTGTTAGGGTAAAAACATTTCCCCCAACAGTAGCATATGTTATTTTATCCGTTAGTGACGTGTTTTTAGGATAACCATCGACACCCGTCACTAAAGTACCCTATAGTGACGGTGGAAAGTGTCGCATGTCACTATTGTGTGTCTTTTAGTAAGGGGTAACGATGTTCACCTATCACTAAAAGGGATCATATCAGACGCGACGTGGATCTAGAGATATCTATTAGTAACGGTTGTTTAACTGTCACTAATGATAAGGTTTTGATATAATAAGAGTGACAAGAGACATATTCATCACTAATTTACGTTGTTACTGGTAGTTAAAGTGTTTTTCTACTTAGTGCGTGAGCATTACATCGTATCTATCGATCTTGTAACCTTACGCTTGTTTCAATTCAGTGTAAACGCTTCTTTTTAAGATTACGTTTCGGGCCTAGATCCAATCAAGCATCGATCACTTTTGTCATTAGTAATCAAGCAGATAAGATGATGTCCTACCACCTTAACCATTACCGCGTACTAAACCCTTTTCCGAAATGGAGTTAGCTTGAGCGGGACCATCAAGGACAATTAATTATATCACCACTTGTCCGCCTTGATCTCTTCTCTTGGCCTCATTTTTGCATAAGAACAAGTGAACAACACACGGTACGGATGAAAACTTAAGATGTGCCTGATAATTAGAAACATCGTTACGTAATACGTGCGTGCCTGACCGGTCTACATATTTAGCCGGCCTTAACAACGGATCATCAAAAGGTATATGTTGTTATTGTTGCCCTGTCTCGTTCTTGTAGGCCTCTTTACTAATGTTTTGTTTTAGCCCCCTTTAATCAACGTCGGTCCTAGGATTTTGAGAGCCCTATGGCAAATTCATGTCAACGACCCCTCTAGACCATAAACCTTATGATATATGGGCTAATTTTATTTATATAAAGGGGTAGCAAATTCAATAATATATTTTTAATTTAACATGTCTAATAATTATCAACACCGAGAAACAATGTAGACTAAAAAACATTACATTTGTACTTGTATAACTAATATGATTACCTTAAATATAAATAGAACTCCATCATATTCCTTGCTTCTTATAAAAAGATATTTCTTCGGGCATTTCTTGATGCAAAACCATCAAGAACGGTACTGAGATCAATAGTGTCCAAGATATCCTTCTCAATGGTGCACATAGCCAAGTCATTTAACCTTTCTTGTGACATAGTTGATCTCAAATAGTTATTCAACAATTTCAATTTTGAGAAACTTATTTCGGTAGAAGCTACAGTCACAGGTATAGTTAAGAGAATTTGATAGGCAACTGAAACATTTGGATAGCAATCTGCATCCATAACAAACTTGAGAATCTCAGGCGCTGACATCAAAAATCTGGCAAAGTCACTTGCAACACCTTTAATTCTGAAAAAAATCATTGATCTCAACATCGGATGAGTTATCATGAGAAAATTTATCCATAAAATTCTTGCGATGCGCCCAAAGAACAACTTTATCCAAGGATTTCAAATTTTCTGAGTTGAACAAGAACCCAAAGACATTATCAAATGCCGCCATCTTCTCAAATATAGTAGTCAATGAAGCAATTGCATTATCAATCATAACTAGGAAGTGCTCTATTTTAAAGGAATCCACAACATATTGTTGTATTTCCTCGTCTTCATCTTGTTCATCAAAATGTCTCTTTCTCGTTCGTTGATGTTTTGTAGGAATATTGGCTCTATATCAAATTCAGATGCAATGTTTTTTGTTGTATCCATACTAGAAATGAAACCTTCATCTCCATACTTCTTAAAATATGACTAGTAGTGGGCTTGTGCTATGCAACGGTAAAATTCAAAAAACAAATATTTGTTAGACAGTTAAATTAGGGACTTTTGATTATTTGACAGGAACGGAGGGGCTGGGGGATGGGGGCCAGAGGTGGAGCCGCGCCAGGTCGGACACGTAGGGGCACGGGGCCTTGGGGTCGACGGTGGAGCCGTGCGAGGTCGGGCGCGAGAGCTCGGAGCCGGCGGCGAAGCCATGCGAGGCCGATGACGTTGAGGTGCGGGGGCCCTCGTCGTCCGTAGTTCAGAGCCGCCTCGCCCGGAGAGGAGCCTCTCGTCGTCCACAGCCCCGCACCACCCAGAGCAGAGCTCCCACCATCTGCGCCCCCCGCCACCTAGAGCGAAGCCCTCGCCGCCCAGAGCCCCCCGCCGCTTGGAGTGGAGCCCCTACCATCCACAGCCCCCCGCCACTTGGAGCGGATCCTCCCGTCGCCCGGAGTGCAGAGCTACCTCGCCTGGAGTAGAGCCCCCCACCAACCGGAGCGGAGCCCCCACCGTCTGCAGCCTCCCGGCACCCGAAGCGGAGCCTCCCGCCACCCGAAGCCACCTCGCCCAAAGCGGAGCCCCCCGCCGTCCGTAGCTCGGAGTTGCCTCGCTTGGAGCGGAGCCCCTCACCGCTCGCCACTCGGAGCTTCCCACTGACCGGAGCAACCCCGCCGTTGTGGGAAGATGGGGGAGGCGTTGGTCTCGAATCCGGCTCGGTAGTTGTCGTAGACTCGTAGTATACACGGCCGGTGATGAGGAAGCCCATAAGGACTTAGGCGGGGGCCCAGTGGTTACCAGGAGCAGCAGCGCGGCGCCCATGCTTGACTCATATATGTCTGCCATCGATCTCTTCAAGAAATTCTTTTTTCAATTTATTAAAATTATGTTTCTATTTTGTATACAGAGACAATGGTATTTGCACAGAAAATAGTGTGTACCAATTCAATTTATGTTGAGTTTCATTTTTTCGACTAAAATTTGTGGTATTTTCTTTTGGCCAAAATGATATTCACCGTAGTGCCAAAATGATTAAGAAAGTTAACAAAAATGTGAAACTTATATAGTATATATAGAACCCAAATTATATTTAATAGGCATAGTGTGTATTAATTATAGGTGCACGTCATGCCATCCAAAATTTTGCATATATATGGCATGTGTCCATGCATTTCGTGTTATGCACAACAAAAAACAGACAATAGAAGTGAAGACTTAACTTGCCATTGATTCATCTCGATAATCCCTAGTCCTGATCCACAGCTACTTACAAACTACTAAACAGTTCTTCAAGATTTAGAACCGGGTATCGTAAGCATTGATCGGAAAATTTATTAGATTTCTTCTACGTAGGAATCTGAGTTTCCTTGCACATCAAAAATTTTAGCTTGCTATGTTAATATGAAAAAGGCATTGTAACTATGTTGACGCTAGGGCAGCTTGAGGGGGAGGAATGCCACGGATTTTTCGCTGTTATTTGGCACGCGGACGCCGACGCGATCATTTATCCGCCGCTGTTCAATTGACTAATAGGTTGATGGGTGTTAATGGCAATGATGTTACCATTTGACACGTAGAAAACCTCATGTCTTAAGTTGTCTGAAGTTGCCAGAATAGGTTTCTTCACATGTGTTGTTTAGTCATTATCAAATTCGAACAAGAATTAAACCGACACACTGTTAGTCCCATTATTCCACAAACCTTATCCCGGCAATCATTGCCATTAACACGCATCAACCTGTAATTTCCACGATGTATCTAATGGAATGTATTTATCGGGAAACACAAAATAAAAAACATTGGGAAAATAGTCAAAATACACCCACTGAACCTGCTAACCAAGCAAAAACACGCTAAATCACTTATAGTGTACACAAAATCAGATGTTGGGAGGCTGTTATCTTTAAAATCATGAGGAATAAATTGTTATATATGGCAACATGAGATTTTAATGTCTGGATCTGGTTTGCCTGCATTTATGGACAAATTCATAAGATTCTTCAGCTCAAAACATATTTGCTGCTAGTCAAAAAATATCATCAACAAGTTTAGTTTATAATAGTGCATTGGAAATTCTATTAATTTTGTAATCAACACACATGCTAGTTTGCCATAAAGCATAGATCTCTTGGTAGAATACATAAGTTTTTTATCAATTACAAGATGCAAAAGTATTTCCACATCTCCATAATGACCTACCATGCAGAATGTTGAGCACTCAAGTTCTAGACCCATGCAAAAATTTCATAGTCATCCTTACATTTCCTGAGTGCAACTAAAGTTCAACATTTCAACTAATAAACTAAGTGCAACTAAAGAAAAACAAACAATTTAGTGGGCAAGATATGCACAGTGCCATATCATTCTACTAATAAACTAAGTGCAACTAAAGTTCAACATTTCAACTAAATTCCAAAAGGAGATTGGTTTAAGTATTAACGATTAAGTGGTGTGATTAGCGGCTAGTCGAAGAACTCATCCGATCAGCAAGGTTGTGGTTGTTCGTGGCCTGCCCTCTCCTGGCCCTCATGTGCATGTACCCCGTCTTTTCATCCTCGCTATCGCTGCTCCCGTCTTTGTCCTTGCCACTGGCCGCCACCGTCCTCCCCTTCCTCGCAGCCTTCTTGTGCAACCACAACCCACTGCACAATGAACCGATTAAAATATTTTTGTGTATGTCTCTATAACTTTTCCCACTAAAATGGCACAAAAATTATCAGTCTAATCAATAGAGCACTCCTGAAACCAATAAATAACCTTTTGCTGCAACTTATGATGAATGCATAACAGTGTCTTCTGGCTTCTATTTTATAGCTTGTTTTAATTTAGTTATCCTCTAGAATTCACGGTGCTTGATTGTTATCATATTTATCACTATTTATACTTTGTATGGAGCAAAGGTCTGAAGATGAGGTCTCTTTAATTGGGTATTATTCTTCTTAAATATATATATTTTTTAGCAAAATTCTGTTTTATTTATTTGTTCGTTTTGTGACTTATGATTAGGGATGGCAATTATACCTGTGTACCCGTTTATCCGCGGGTAAAAATCCTATTAAGGTCAGGTTTGTTCCATTTTTTATACCCACGGGTATGATAATGGGTCAAATCTTATACCCGACGGTAAACGGGTACGGGTATGAGTATTGAGTACCCATACCCACTTTACACGTTTACCCGGAGTATATAAACTCATTTCAAAAATCAAAACCCTAACCCTAGGTTTCAGGCTCCCAGCCACTCTTCTCACCCCGTCAGGCTGTCACCCGTGACTTCTCCCATCCCGTGAATCCCTTCCGCCGCCGAGCCCGCGCTGCCGGCCGTCGTCCGCCGAGCGCCCCCGAGCCCCGCGCCGCCGGTCGCCGAGCTCCGCCCCGAGCGTCGTTGAGCCCCGAACCCAGCGCTGCCGGCCGCTGAGACCAGCGTCGGCGGCCACCGAGCGCCGCCGAGCCTAACACCGCCGTCCAGCCCCGTGCTGCCGGCCGCCAAGCCCAGTGCCGTCGTCCAGCCTCACGCCGCCGTCCGCATCGTAGTCAGGTCTGTCGTCTGCGCTTCTGCTTCCTGCTATTCTGCTTGTTCACGGGTAAACGGGTATACCCACGGGTATCGGGTATGGGCACGGGTTTTTACCCGTCGTGGGTAACGGGTACGGGTACGGATATAGATTTTTTCGCAGGTAAAGATATGAGTATGTAATATACGTGTCCTACCGTCCCTACTTATGATTTGTGAAGGACGCCAGACCCTAATAGAAAAAATGCGAGCAATCACTTTCCTCCCGTCAACATTTCTGTGTGCGAAAACAACCCAAGCAAAATTAGCCATCGGCCTTCCGGCCCTTTCTTCTTCCCCCATTTCTCCCCGCAACGGCTGCGTGGCTTCTTCCTGTTCGTCTTGTCGATTCCTCTCAGCCGAACTCGCCACCACGCCTCCGTCCACAGGTGCGCCACCTCTGCTCGAAGGCACCCCTTCTCTCGTGGTCCTCCGCCTCCTTTCCCCCCTCCTCCTCCACCTCGACGCTACTGAACCAGGCTAGAGTAGGGCAGATCCATCCGGACTTGGATTGATTTCTTTTGTTGGGGGTGAGCTCTAACTTGCTCGGATTGTTTCGATTATTTAGTTCTTGACTTTTATGTGCTGTAAGCAACCGAAAACCCTAATCTTTATCTCTCCGATTTCATCCGGCTTGTTACGGATTTGTTGCTGCTTGGCAGAGTACTAACAGCAGCTTATTTCCAACAAAATATTGGGGGTTCAGGTGAACCTCCATTCCCCAAAAGTTAGGTCCGCCCCTGCTTGACATATATGCCCGCTGTGGGGGGAAAAGCAGAAACTTTAGGAAAGAACTGTGTTAGTTTGGCGAACTAACTTTACTATGCATAATATATTTGTTATTCTATTTCTACCCCATAACATGCTGATTTGCTTGTTGGCCAAGATGTGTTGTGAGCCACATATGAGTTATGTTGTGCAACCGGGTTTTCATCTTTGTTAATGCAGCATGATAACCCTTTTTAAGATCAATATAGTAATTTTTCTGTTTCGAAATGTTTTTCCCAGATGTTTCTGACATGCCTTGTAAATGCAACAGGTGATACTGTGTGTCTGATGTACTCTGTTCCAGTGTTCCTTGACTTGGATGTAACGAAGTCTATCTGCCCTGTCAGTAAGCTGTTTTATCTTCAACAAATAAGCAGTAGTATCTGCACGTGATTTGCAAAATTAGTCAAGACGGGTGCTCTTTGCTGCGTGGCCGCTAGGCCACATGGGACAAAGTCTAATCTTGCAAGCAGGGACTGTTCTATGGATCCTAATGAGCCTTGTTGGCGGATGAATTCGAGCTTCTCTCCTCCAATGTCAAGGAGATGGGACTGCAGGAATCCATCTGATGGATTGCCCCGTAGGGTTCATGATGCTCCACATGAACATCCACCTTATGTGTCATCACTATCATCTCATAGTAAACGAAGTAGAAGTGCATATGGCCGTGACCAGTACTTGAATCACCATCATTCTGTATCAGATGGAGCACTGTCTTATTTTGGTAGTCCAGCTGACAGTCTTCAGGCTCCACGATGGACACCCTCGCTTCAAAGATTCGATCTTGGCGAGTTCTCTACACCTGCAGGAGGTACAAACTTTTCCCTGGTTACATATGGTGTATATTGATATGAACTAACTAGATATGGTCTATTTGCCTAATATGTTTATATGGTTTGACATGGATCAGCTACTCAACAAAGAAAATGCATGGCATGAATGGAAACATTCGCTGAGAAAAATAGCATTGAACTCTAAATTAATTTCTATCAGTAAAACATTTGGAAGCCTGGCATCATCCTGTAGCATAGGTGTTGCCATTGTTGAATGAAAGAACATTGACTAAATAATCTTAACTTCTGCTCTCAAATAGTTAGTGTGAAAGGTGAGTTCTATTTCCTTTCTCAACATTGGAGCTATCTATTCTTGCTTGATGCTGCTGCATGTTCAAATGAATCATACACAAACAAAAGCTTATGAATACAAATATACAATGTATGCTTCTGTATTTAGAGAGATGATATAGAATTTTTCATGCAAAGATATATTCAGGTTATTTTCTTCTAATATTATGTTTTAGAGAAAATGAGGTATATACTAAACAACATGCCCTAGTTTTGATACATACCATTGAAATCTTTAATTACCACCTAGAGTAACCAAACTCATGGATATACTGCTCAGTTATTTAACAGATATCATTCTCCCCTAACTCTGCATAGTATGCACAGTCCACCCCTTTGCTCCTCTTGAACTTCTAGTTGTATATTGTATATGTATAACATATATATATATATATATATATATATATATATATATATATATATATAATGTACTGCCTAGGCATGTTAAAATAAGTGGCATTAGAGGGGTACAAGTTAAAGAAGGTGCTCTTGCAATTGCTCAAAAACTGTCTGTTTCTTGATGTTTTCCTGCAACAATTTGAAGCAGGTAGCCAAGCATTGCTTGGTCTATGCTGCTAGTATTCCTTGGACCCTCAACTGTTGGATTGACATTTACTTTATTTTTTGGGGGTCCAGGATCAAGACCTGACACTTCTGATTATCCCCAATCTAGCAAGGTATCCTCCAATATATTTTCAATGAGCTAACCCCCAAATCTCTGACAGTCCGCATTTCTTAGCACTCTATATAATGTAGTTGACATTTTTTTTGTTTTATGATGCAGAGGCATTTAACAGCAGTAAGCAGTTTCAATTCTGCAGCCCCCTTCTCAGAATTAAGTCAGCTGGCATCATCTAGTAAACCACCGTATTTTTTACATTTACCTTGCAATCATCTGGGGAGGCGGTCCTTCATGTCAAAACCAGTGTACCCAATTGTCTTCTGTAATCCAGTATCTGAAGCAGAAGCCTCTGGGATGCCTGAAACCAGCAACGCAGGGCGAACAACACCTAGTGATGATTCTCCTGTGTGGCGACACAACTTGGCAAGTCCTGAGCTCAAGTTCCACAATGCATTGAGTGAGTTTCAGAATGCAGAGGCTTCTCCAGAACCAAACACAAACTCTAGGAGGGAAGGATTCAGATGGAGCAATGCTAGCAGCTATGATTTTGGATATGATGGTGATGGCATTGACATTTCAGATCATATTAGTGTGGAGTCCCAAAGATCGCCGACAAGTTCCATGAGGTTTCTTAAGTGTGGCTTATGCGAGAGATTCCTGCGGCATAAATCACCATGGACCTCCAATCGGATTGTTCGAAATTCAGATATGCCAGTAGCAGCAGTGCTGCCATGCCGACATGCCTTCCACGCAGATTGCCTGGAGGAAAGTACTCCAAAGAGTGAAGTCCATGAACCACCTTGCCCTCTTTGTGCGCAAGGCAATGATGATGAAGGGTGTGTATCATTCTCAGAACCACTACATGTTGCCCTCAGATCTGCTCGCAGGAATCAAGGCAATACTTTTTCTCTTGGTGGAGCTGGTGGGAGTACCAGTGCTAATCCTTCTCGTGGTGATCATTGCTTGAAGAGAAATCAGTCTGCCCTTGTGGCGAGGCGCAGTGGCACACCATTCCGAAATCGTTTGACGAAGCATTTACCCTTCAAGGGGAGGTTTGGGAAGAACCTCTTTGGTGGTAGAGTCTTTAAGAAGATTGGATCATCCTCTTCTTCGGGTCAACAGGACGATCATTGACAATCCAAAACCTGACCAATACATGAGGTAGCTAGGATGAGGTCGTGCAAGACTGCAAGTATAATGTGCCCTGTGGCTACTCTCAACCGATTTATCCTTTATGTCCTGAAGCCGTAATCTATGTATAATCTATGATAGAGCGTAAAATTGAGTATGAGTGCGTTACTAGTAGTCTTTCTTTTCTTTTGGTTGGTCTGGAGCTTGCCTTGCATGTGGCACTATGGATATGGTTTCGGCATGAATGCTTACTCTTAAGTATTTATACCTATCTTCGATTTGCTGATGCCCAGAATCTGCTTGTTACTGTTGTGTTGAGCAACGGGCTGACAACCAGTATGACCAAGTTTGTCAATTTGGTTCTTGTATTTCTTCACTCACATAATAACTTAACTAGATACATATTAACTAGTATATATTCCTTCACACAAGTCTCGATACATAATAAATAATTAGTATATAATAAATAAAACTAGATACATAATAACTAGTATATATTCCTTCACACAAGTCGATACATAATAAATAATTAGTATATAATAAATAATAAGTAGTATATAATAATAATAAGCAGTATATATTTCTTCACACAAATCGATACATAATAAGTATAATAAGTAGTATATTATTTTGGTTTTAATACTATTCTTATACTGACATATTGGTTAGTATACCGGTTTCTATATCAATTATTTTGGTCAATATTACAGTGGTCAAAGTTATATTTTGATTTTTTATATATGTATTAGATATTATTTATACTAAGATATGTAATATAGCGGTCAAACTGATTGGCACGCTTTTAACCTTTTTTAAGATTGTAGGATCTGCACCTGTTGGTGCGTTTTTTGGTCACACTCTGACACACGCGTGATCTGATAGATCTGTTTTACTCCAGTGCAGGTCCTACGTTCTTAGAAAAAGGATTCAAGACATGCTAATCAATTTGACTCTGCAACTGATAAAGGAACAAAAGAATGTGATCAACAGCATAGCCTATCAGCTATTGAGCCGATGACCACGATAAAAATGGAATATTCGTGGAATATCATGCCTATCGGCCATATGGCTGATAACTAGGGGCAAAGCAATCGGTGAGTGTGCTATCGGCCGATAAGATGGGCGGTTTTACCACAGTGGTCGATGAGAACTCCGATGGCAAATAAGATGTCGTTGAATTGAAGATAACTCTTTGGTTTGTACTCCGATAGAAATAAATAAAATGTGCCAAATAACATATCTATAATATGAAAATTATCACAATAACTAGATCGGACCTAACCAAGACAATAGCTAGTCACGGTAATCTTAATAATATGTCAAAGTATCGGGTTTGCTTTATTTAGATGAACGATATACAACATGAAAGAGATGCAATAGTAAGAGATGTCGGACCTAACCGATGAAGCCTCAAACTATCACACCTAGATCACATCAATTTAAGAGATCAAATTGAACTGATGCAACCTTAGACTTAGCTAATACTCCGAGAACAACTGGCGACCGTATTATTTCGACGTTCACCTCAAGAGATCAATTTGATGCAGCCACGAGGATCCTGACCTAATTGGTATGAGCGTCAGGGGTGATGGGACTCACCTCTTCGCCGGAGATCGAAACGATGCAGCTCATCTTTGAGTGTCGAACCCCACCGAATTAACCTTGGAAACCAAGGGTGGCGATGCGCCGAGTAGTTGGTTGACAGAGATGTGTTTTTCTAAACTAACTAGGGGTACATATTTATAGTCCAGAGACTTGTCGTCCAAGCATCCTATCTTAACCGATTTCGATTAATCTTTATCTTCTTCTTATCTTTATCACCATCGGTTTTTATGTGTCTGATCATCTTGTAACAATATGGATATACTTCCTTGACCATCTTTTGATCGGATCTTCTTTGACTTTTGTTGATCGTATGACATCTTTAGTGGGCCTAGGTTTTATCAAATCTTGACGTCAACAGCACCGGAGTTAAGAAGATCTCTCAGGCCACACATGTGTTAAAATGTGACAAAAAAGATACCAACACATACTGACCGGCTTCATTTAAAATTCAAATTTGAAATTGAAAACTAGAAAAATTATAAAAATTATAAAAGTAGTAGGTAAATTATTATAATTTATGGTGAAATTAGTTTTCAAAAATATCGAACTAATATAAAGTTATGAATCAAACAAGATGAACATATATACAAAATACAAAAATAATTTATTGTTTAATCTTCTTCACTTGTCATTGTTTGATTCTTTGCATCCAGGCCTCTTAGATTAATGCCATGTGTTTAATTAAATAAAATATCATTCTTGATAGTGTTGTCTGTTAATTATTTGTTCCAAACCTATTGATCTATAAACACTTACTGTTGAGTCACATAACTTATTCTGTTAATTCACATGCACGTAAGATCTGTAGTTGTTGATATGTTAATTCACATGCATGTAAAGTTTAGTGATTCTAATGCACATAAGGTACTAGCTCTTGGTATATTGATCCACATGCATATAAAGTTTGGTGATTCACATTAGATAGATTAAAAGCTGCCCCCGATTTGAGCTCCCAGGGAGCTCCACGTCGCCCCACTTTCGAAAATGCCCCTCAGTTTTGGCAGAATTAAATAAAGCGCAGTAGCCATGCCGTTTTGCGAAAAAGTCCTCTGTCTTTGCTAAATTTACAAACAAGTGTCTCACAGAAATATCTCCTCTTCCCTTTCCCCTTTCCCTTCTCTCTCTAGAACTCCCCAGCCCCTCTCCCTCTGGCCTCTCCCTTCTCTCCTAGCAAAATCTCCTCAAGGGTATCGCCATCGTTGTAGCTTCTTGCTTCGAGTGCTCTTTGTTCGGGCTCCTGATAGTACGCCCTCTCCTCTGACTTAGGCGCTCCGTTCCACTGCGCACGAAGCCGCTAGCACGGCTCGAACGTTGCCGACCAAATGGTAAGCTCCACACAGCTTGTCTTCTCCCCTCCCCACTCTCATGGGCATCCAAATCTCACTGGTCTCCGCGGGTCATAAACCCTTTAGAAACCCTAACAAGCTGTTGCTCTTGCTGGGTGGGTGGTTCTTGGCCATGATGACGACTCCTCGAAGGAACTCAACTCTGTGTCCGTGCTGGAGCATGGCCTGTTCGAGCAGGCGTCCCCTGCCTGCTCACAAAGTAAGCCAACACTCAGCTCCCGTCTCCGCTGCGGTGGCACCATTGCCACTGACACCATGTACAGAGCTTAAAACTTACCCTACAATCCAACGATCGTAGGGGCCATAGTCATCTTCAGGGAGCTCCTAGCAGCGGCCTACACACCGGCCTTACCAGACCACCCTCAAGACGGTGGTTCCGTCGTAGCTCACAGCCGAGCGTGACACCAACCTCATCATCATCAACCTAGGTGAGGTGATCCTCTGGAAACCCTAGCTCTGATATTAATTGATCGTCCCTTGTATTTCTGTTGTTCGTTGGTCAATGTGCAGGAAAAATCATGCACGCTGACTTTATTGGGATGATTTGAATAGTTCAAGTGTTTTTTATGAAATGCTTGGAATTGTAGGTCGTACTGCATAAAGTGCATATGCTGCAACAGTTTGCCCACCTTTTCTGGATGTAGTTTTCCCAATTCAATTCGTAGTCGCTCACAATTGACCAAGTATCCTTGTTCTATATGATTTGCAAATGTGCGCACGGGGTTTGACAGTGAGGATGTACCATTCAATATACCACACTGCATTGCCCGGCGTATCACAAAACAAGAGAATGGTAGACCAATGCTTTCTGTGTGAGATAAGTTGATGCAAATCATTAGAAGGGTGTCCCAAGCAATGCAACTTATATAGTTATATTTATCCTTAGCGAATGAGATTTATGCTGGTCCTATTGATTTGGGTGATGACTTGAGATGATTGTTTCCTGATGATTTGTTATATGTTATCGTGTTGATTGTTTTCTCTATTGCCAAATCTTTTTCACTGACACATCCTTGTCAAACTGTTCTACCTATCAGTCATTTTGATGGGGAAATATTATGTGCAATCGTGCAATCATGCGATTTGGTGCATCTAATCAAGATCCAATGGTTATATATGAAAAAAGTAAAAAAGTACTAGGTTTCATATGTAACCGTTGGATCTTGATTGGATGTACCAGATCACACGATTGCAGATTGCATAGGATATTTCCCCCATTTTGATTCCTATAAATATTACCATAATTTGTGACCCTTGAGTTTTATTACTGTTAGTCAGTTGATTCTTGTTTTATGAAATAATCTACTACTATTTATCATTGTGTGTATGTCCTTAAATGTACTAAAGGTTCTGCAGTTGCACCTTTTGTTAATACATTAAAACATCTTTACCCTGATATACACATAATAATAGATGATCTGCCTTTGTTTTTCTTTTGTTCATATTTGTTACTACCTATAATATTCATATTTTTCTTTCCATCTTAGCTTGCTTCATGCATGCATCTGTAGCTCCAGATTATAATTTCCATTATTTTCATTAGGGTAAGCACTATCAGTGCTTTCTATGGTCATTTGAAATATCTTTGTACCTGTTTGCCCATTCATTATTTTTTAGATAAAGGTGTGACATAAATATTGATCTCTATTTTCATGGATATATAGAAGTTTACAATTTACATACTTGTACATGAGCTTGGTTCCTTTACTGAAGATGCCTCATACTTACTGATATCATTTTGTACTCTCTGAAAATATACATGTCACCTTTTAATTATCCAATTTATCATCGACAATTTGGCATATATAGGAATAACTGCAACTGAACTGATGATGTGTACTATTTCAGCATGTTTTATCTCAATAACTGAATGCCAATTAAGTGGTTGACTAATTTCAATTTTCTTATTTCACTCATCTTGTTTTTACAACTTACAAAACTTAAATTCACTTCCAATAATATATGGATGCAGGTTCAGGAGCCAAACAGAGCTTGAACCATCTTTTGCACTGAACCTATTTCTAGATGGATACCCCATTAGTAATTTAGGCAAGGTATGACATGTGTCTGAATAGCAGATATCTGTTTGTAACCTACGGATCGTAATAACGTCTGTTGATTTATACGAAGGGAATGCTTCTGTTTCTGATTAGTGATGATCCAGAGAAGCATCCATATAACAGGGCATCGAAAGCTTTGTTTTATGTAAGTGTGATTCATATTAAGTTTATTGTGAAATTCTGTATATACAGACATCTTTTGATGATGTGGTCAGAGTAAAGCATAGTTATGCATATGATTCTTAGAACCAAAAGATTCATCTCTCCTTGACCAAACTAGATCACTGACGATTTGATGATTTCTGTTACAGTTCCTCATAGTATCACATGGATTTCATAATACTGTAATGTATTGTTACAAGATATTGAGCATGTTTGCTTGCCTCAAGACATCTTGAGTGTTGTGCCTTGCAAATTTGTGAATGGAACTATTTTGTGCGAAGTTAGCTACATTCGTACTCTAATTTTGTAACTTTAACAAATATCCTATTTCTGCTCAAATAATCTCTCTACAATGTAAAATTCCTTTCAATCTAATGGTGGTGATTCTTCAGGAGATGACTTCCTAAAAGTGAATAGAGTTTCTCTTAGATTGGGTACTGAATGTGTTGTGAAAGAACAATACTTCCATGGTGGATGCTTCATGGACTTATCATGATCAATTGGTTAGTCCATCTTTAAACCTGCAATTTATAATGTTACATATATCATCTGCTATTCAACTTAACACATGCTTTAATATTTTTCTTGTATATTCAAGGTTGTTGAGTTCATCATCCTCAGTGCCTTGCAACCCAGACTTAATTTGGACCTTACATTGTTTGTACTGTGGATGCACTGCATTTACATTTTACAACAGTTGTTTTATTTTGAAAGACATTGTTTGCATTGCATGCTTTTTTGACTATATGCAGTATTACATTGTTTCACTGTGGGTGAGCAGTGCAATGTGCTTTTTCCAATGCTTTACATGTGCTTTTTATACATGCTCCTTTACATATATCTTGCGTCATCTACCGTGTTCTGTCTTCTTCTTTTGCTCTTGTTCCTTAACTTTGTTCTTGCTGAATCCAAATCTGTGTACTCGGTGAGTTCTCTTTCTATATTTTGGTTTTCCTTCGTCTACATTTCCCAATGCTATCATTTCCTTTCTTTTTGCAGCTTCTCTACACATTGTTTTTTATTGGTTGATTTGATACTTTGCTTATGCCCTTTACCTGGCCAGTGATGAGTAAGGAGGAAGTCCTAAAGATTCGGGTTAGTTTTCGCTTATCAACTTAAGCAGCAGTGTAGACTGCAGGTCAGTCCACTAGGATCTGAATTCACTAAATTTCTATTGATTAATAACAAATACGCTGTGAAGGTATGCCATCTTATCCCATTCTTGCCATATTCTCCTGAGCTGATTGATTTCACTTTTTGCCACTTCTATGAGGAAAAACGTTGTGTTCAGTCATTCTCTATGTACCTTTTTATAACTATTATTATTATGTTCATTGAGATAATCTATCTTGCTAATCTAATTTCTAGGATGAAAAATGATGAGACATTGAACTAAATAGTTCAATAAAGTAAAAAAAAAACTTTTTTTGATATATTAATAATTACTTGGTACCAGTCCTGACTCTATTTGCATGATATTGATATAGCCAGTGGATCTCTGAAATATTGACAAGAGATCCCTGATTTCCTATTATTTAGCTTTGATCTTAACCATGGTTTTATTTGTTGGCCCTTCTGATGTTATGCATTGATTAACTCATTAACTATATATTGTTGGCCCTTCTGTGATTCATTTAGTATTATGCAATTTCATATGGTCATGGAGGCCTTTGTATATTGTTATTTTTAGACAAACAATTGAACCAACTTATATGATGCTATTGTCCTCTATGGATGATTCTTGGGTATAAGGAGCTGTGGAGGTCTGAGGAGATGTGTTATACAAGACGATTAATGTTGACAATGGAGTGGCTCTTGCGAAGCTTGCGGACAAGTTGGCTATGTTTGCTAAAGTGATTCTTGTGAGACTGAGGTGTTCTATTGTTACTCTTGATAAATAGGAGTGGTAGAAATCTCGAGTGTTTGGTCATGGTAATTTTGAACTTGCTTTCTTTCACAGACCTTTTCCCCTTCCACATTTGGAATCTCCACCTGTTTTGATTATCTGTTTAGAGGCCAACTAAAGTCACAATCCTAACATGTTTTCTCCTCATAGATTGTCCTGAATGAGGTGGGGAAGTGGCTACACCCTTTAGAATCAGTGAATTTCTGCATGCAGGTGTACCCAATTTTTCTCAGATAATATACTGGTAGTTGTTGTGGTTGTGAATTCAACTATATGTGAAGGTATAGCGACCTGTGAATGTGTGAGGGAGTTTATATAACTGATTGAACTGCTAATGAATTGTGGCAAATCAACTTATGTTGCAGTAAACATTTTGTGAAAATTCAATTTCTGGTTCATATGTCAGATGATATGTTAAAAGGTTTCTGATTTGTTATATACGTGTTTTACTCCCTTTTCAGTATGTTTAGTTGTTATGTGTTTTCTTGTACTAATTAGGTTATCTCCTTTCAATATTGTTTATTTTTCTTGTAGGCTTCTAAAGATGCCATGCAAATTGTGAGTCACATGATATGTTGTCTATTGATTGTAGCAATTATTTGTTTAAGTAATCCAACACTCTCTAACAAGGGAAACTTATCGGCTAACACTACAAGAGCTAGGCGACCTTGATTTCTTTGTTTGGAGCTCACATTATTTATTGGTATAATTATTTATTGCTTATCTAACATTATGTAGTTTCAAATTTCAGAACAATACATATGCTTATATAATATATATATATTCATTGTTATAATTTGTACAAACAATAATTTTTTCACGGGCGCGCAACGCGCGCTTCGCCGTCTAGTGCATGTAAAGTTTAGCGATTGATATGCACGTAAGGTACTACCTCCTGGTATATATGTGTATTCACGTGTATAAAGTTTTGTGCATTCATATGCACATAAAATGTGGAGCTCCTAGTTATTGATTCGCATGCATACAAAGTTTAGTGATTTACATGCACATACATACAAAGTTTAGACTCACACCACTATTTGGCAAGTTAATCATATGAGTGGTATATAAGTGATGCCAGGGAAGCATGAAGTATGAGAATCAATTCACATCATTCTACTATATAATTGACCAATAATTTTCATCATTCAGACAATCTGAATCATTTATTTTTACTTATTATTCATTAAAAAATTTGAACGGTTCATCCGACTCAATAGTATTCTTCTCTTATAATTTCTCCCACTACCTCTACGGCTCTACTGCATCTTCTCCGGCCCGGCCTCCTGCACGTCGCCTCCACCTCCTGCTCCGGCTACGATGAGGTGCCCTCGAAGAAGGCCCTTATCCAGCCACGCCCCGATGGCGCCTCTCCGTGAGTTTCCCTCTCCTTTTCTGTCAACTACTTCCTTGCGATTTCCATCCTAAGTAGTTACTACTTGCTAGCCAGATTGTTTGAACTGAGACTCAGATTCAGACTGAATCGTCTAGTCCTCCTCATTCCCCAATCGCGATGAGAAATCGAGAATCTGAGATACGTTCGTCTCGGCTGGTCGAATCGACCAGCGGCTTTGACGGTATGGCCTAATCTGCTCATCGTGATCCCCTCTCATGCGTCCATGGTTTCCTCCATTTGATTCTGCGGTGCGTGGTGCCTAGTGGTATATGCTTTGATTGGTGTCCAATGATGTGCGCTTGTGTCCACTCCAGAATTGTATTTCTTCGATCTGTGCTTAAATCTAGATTTGGCAAGTGGAAAATCATAGATCCTCACAAAATGTCGTCTAAATACAGCTGTTGTACAGGATCATCCGAACCAAATAGGAAGAGAATGGATACAATCACCTATAGGATTGCATTCAAGAACACCACATCCAACAGCCTGGACTCTCCACATAAATATCAATATCGGGAGTGCCATGAAGAATCCATGCAGATTTTATAACTTTAGCTGGGAAAAACAGGTGATGAGCACTGACTGCTACATTTTGCACCTTTTACTTTTGCATAAGCTTCAGAATAAGAACTCCTTTTGGGGTCAACTATAATGGTCTGTTTGGAATACATGAATTCACATAAAATTTTACAGTGAACAATATAAAACTCCATAATCGCTAACAATATAAAAAAATGTAAGGAGTTTGTCTGATAATAAAGAAACAGTAGTTTTGGAACAAATAACTTCAGATATGACAGGTTGCTTTCTTGACTTTTAGATTACTCGAGTGTGTTTTCTATTCTTTGCCTATCGTCCTTAACAACCTTTTTCATTTCATAGTATAGGATAATATGCTTACAAGTTACAACCGCGAATCAGTGATTGTCTCCTTTTTGAAATTTGAGGCATTTTTCTTCTCCTGATTAGGCTAAATATAATGCAGCGCCAGGAACTTATGTGTTTCTTAATTATGACCTTATTCGTTTCTATGTGAAGTTGCGAGAAAGTTTTGAAAGCTACGCAGAGTGGCTAAATTTGATATGTACACACACACAGCGCACAGCGCCATTTAAGTTGCAGAGTGA